>ML780883.1:1055888-1077231 GCA_009831015.1 Picea engelmannii | reverse complement strand
GGGGGGGGGGGGAATTGAAGAAAAATAGTTAGTTTCCCTACATGATTTCTAGGGAGGACCACCTTAATCATTAGTGTTCTTCAAAGGATAAGTTTCATATATTTCTTTCAAAACAAACTTCCCCCCAACAACCTTTTGTCTTAACTCATCCTTTCCCTCCTCAAACTAAACATATGGTTTCAAAAAATCCCTCCCCTCTACAAAGGGGAATGGAAGGTACCCCTCACCATGAGGGGTCTTCCTTGAATTTTGTTTCTCATGTGTGAAAAAATGGTAAATTTGAAAAAGAGAACCAAGAACTACAACATGTCTGAGCCTATTCCTCCTAGACATGAGCCAACATCTTATTCCCGGCCTCGTGTCTGACTAAAAATTGAGAAAATATGTTTTATGCATTTCTTTTCCCCTCGAAGGGCATTCGTCAAAGAGCAACACATAATACAAAAACATGGGTCACTCACAACTATAGTATTGTGGAAGACTCGGCCTAGACACCATGTGACATGTCTTCCCTCAAAGTTCTCCAAAGCTTCCTAACTCAGCGGAAAGAATTGTTGCCAGCTATAGGTGGGGTTGATCCCTTAGAGTTGAGTTTGATAACCTTTGATTCATATTAGGTTACTCATTATCTCTCCCATAAATTCACCTTCTATATCAAAGTGTGAATGTTGTGGAAAAACATCTCCAAATTGTGGTTGATGAAGGAGCCTTGAATTGCATCATGTCTATTTCTTGTTGGAAGGTCGTTGGCTCTCCTAAGCTTGACACATCTTCCACATTATTGAAAGTGTTTGATGGACACATGTTCCAGCGTCAGTTTATAATCACTACCTTACCCATCAAGTTAGGTGGTAAGCCTGTCTTTGTTGCCATGGAGGTCATCAATGCACCTCTTGAGTACAATTTTCTACTTGGATGTAATTTCTTCTACGAGATGACTACAATTTTGTCATCGATATTTAGGGCCTTATGCTTTCCTCATCAAAGGAAAAAAACTATGATCGATCAAATCATGTTCTAAACCCCAGACCTTAGATCCAATGTAGGGTCAAATGTACCCTTTTTCGTGGTTAGTCAACAGTCTTATATGCGTGTTGGTGTTGGGATGTTCAAAGATCATTCACTTATGGGTATTTTTTCCCCTTCCCCCACTATATCCTACTATGGAAATTTCTCCTATCAACATGGTTTCATCATTTAACAGTGGATCCCTCAGATATTTTTTATCCTTGGGTGGTACCTTGTCCCAAGGATGTTTAATCTTATGGATCTTCCATGTCACTCGTACTAGTGGATATTGTTGATCTAGATATCCCATCAACATCTCACTGATACTAGTCAACAACTTCATACTCATATGGAGTGTGATCTACCTACTCCACCTGTATGAGTTGTGGGATCTCCAAGTTCACATGACATCCTATATTTTGAGTTTCCCTTGGAAGAGGCTATCCTAGATGTCATGGCTTCCATAGATGATCCAAAGGATGAGGTGATGCATCGATCATAGTTTTTTTATTTATAACCATGAGAGTTAGCATGATGGGTATCTACTTAGGACTGGAGGCATTTGTTGGGGCCTTCAGTAGACCTCCTAGTATTGACCCTTTTATGCCTTGCTTATATTGTTCAAAACTCACCACTGAATTCTCTGCTTCCCCTTCCATCGAATATTTGTGTTTATTACCTCCTTAATGTCTTTATGGAACCCATCAAGGAGCTCTCATAGATCATGAAACCACTCACAAGGAATATATATGGCTGCATAAATTCATTCCTATGTGGCATGGCCTCGACATGGTAAGCCATATGATGTCTTGTTTGGCTCATGAGTTCATCGGTAATGAGAAATATCCTTAGCCCGAGTGTAGCAATGGGATCTAATTGGAGTAAATCATCAATATGTGTAGTTCCTTGTATATAGGTGTGTGGTGTGATATTTTTTTGTTTTGCATATATCATGTCCCAAAAATCCAAAAATATTTTCTTTTTTTGAAATTTCATTATGCATTTTGACCCGTGAATCTAGTTTACATGTTTTTACACGATTACAAAGACTTTTTATGAATATGGAGACTTCCAATGAACTTGAGGTACATGTTCCCAAAATAGCATATAGGGATAGGGTTTTCCCTATATTCACTTCCTTTCATTATTTATCATCCATTATGTCATCACAATGCCTTAGGTTCGATCCTATTGGGTTGCAACCTTTTCCACTCCATTTTCACGATGTAGCCTATACAGTAGTGCCCACCCTTCATGGGCACCCTAGTTGTCACCCAAATTTCCATTCAATTCCCATGTTGTGATTTCTCATAGGCCTGAGAGCCCTCCTTTATCCCTACCATAACTTGGTGTTGAGACTCATTTTCCTCTCTTCATCTATATTCTAGACATATCTCACGGGGGCTCCTGAATTTTTGTTTTTTTCTTAATGGTCTCCTATGCATTTTATAATTGCATCATACCTCTCATCATTTCACTATTGTATTCCGATATATTTCTTACAAATATTGTAGTATACCTTCACAATATGCCTCTTTAATTATTTGGCCTCCATTTTGCATCCACCTACCCATGGAGAGAACAACTACTAAGAGTTGATGTCACTTTCATGTATCATTTGAATTCATATTTCTTAGGTTGGTTCCATGCACTTTGAACATAGGACCATTTTGTTAAGCCACTTGTGCTCTCCAACCGAGTATACTTTTATCTCTTTTTTGTACTTGTAAAAGAACATGAAAAATACATTACCGAGTACACTTTTATCTCTTTTTTAGACTTGTAAAAGGAAATTAAAAAGGTTCATATAGAGCATACTTCCATCATTATTTTGTGCTCATTAAACCATTAAGGAGACATAAATCACAAAAAATTAAGAAAGAGGGGGGCGATTTTCACCATTGGTCTATTTTCAAAATGAAAACGCCAGTTGAGTCGCCCTTGAACATGGCGCATGTTTGATTCCTCATCATCCCATTGGGTTTTATCTTTCCTAGGATCCCTCTCACTAATGTGAGTCACATATATTCCTTTGGTTGGTTAGTCTTCAATTCCTCATGAAGAGTTCTTTGATTCCTCCTACATTGTTGCACTATATTCATCTAGCTCTTGTGTCTTTCTACCAAGTCACCATTATGTTGTGTTATATGTTCAAGGAAATTTTAATCCTTAGTTGACCATCCCTATGTCAGTTGTACTTGGTGATACTCTCTCTTCACATCATCGCCTGATGTATGTTTCATGTTTATTGATGGGGGATACATTAAATCCATCCTTCAAAGGATATCTTCCTATCAAATTCAACACATTATCTAGGAAATGGATCTAGAAACTAGCTAGTACCTTGGAGTTTACAGTCATTAGTGGCATGCCTCCTTGTGATCGACAGTGCATCTACATCATTGACTCTGGATCAATTGATTCTATAGGTGTTTGACATCATATCCTCTATTCACACTTTCTAGATTGTAATAGGTACCTTTCCATCCATATTCCTCATGGGAAGGGCCCCTTACATCTGTTAACAATATACATCAATTATTGGTAATCAGGTAGTTTCTACCATGCTCTACATGAACTCATCTATTTTCATTATGTAAATTCATACCATCAGGGTTTGGGATGAATATCTTGTGATTTGGGCCACATAATTTATTTACAACATCCCCTCCCAATTTTTGATGCAGTATATCACTTATATATCATTACTTTGAATACTTTAGGGGCACCCTCCTTAGTGATTGTTGTATTCTTGATGCCTATATGTTGTGTCATAGATCGACATTGTATTTGTTGGTGGATATGACTGTATTATTGAAAAATATCCACATTTGTTTTGTGTGTGGCTACAATCTCATTGATAACATGGATCCACTGTGTATTATTTCATGGCCATGGTATTTCATTTCATGTCATGGATCTACAGATACGCAATGTATTTTTTGGAAGACATTCTCTTCAGATTCTGAGTGTTGGGCCGTGGGTCTAGATTAAGAAATAAAGAGCAGAAAAAGGAAGAGAAAAGGTGAATTGTGAACTGTGCGGAAGGAATATTGATTGAGATCAGGTCGAAGTGGTTAAACAAGAATAAAAGAAGCAACAAATTAAGGGAAAACAAGTTGTTGGGTGAGAATATCAAGGAGAACATATCAACAAGAAAGATGGATCGTGCATAACTCAGCAAGTGGAAAAATCCACCAATAGATTCTTTGGAGCACCTCACGGGAAAGAAGAAAAGACAGGCTGGCGAAGCCCAGAAAATGTGGGTCAAGTGGACCTAGGGTTTTAGACAGCTAGGGTTTTGGTATTTAGGGTTTTGACACCTAGGTTTTGACCTAAGGATGTCCGAGATCTATTGTAATGTATAAATAAGAACCTATATGGGAGAAGAGGGGTTCATGTTGGAAGTTCTGGTTATGGGTTGTTGTTGCTGTGATTGTTATTGTTGGTAGAGTGATTATTGTTGTGAGAGAGAGAAGTGTTGAGTGTGAGAGCCTTCTGTTATTGTAAGATCTTTAGCTGGGTGAGAAGATCCACCCTGCAACTGGGTGTGTAGGGAGGAGAGAGGAGGAGAGAGAGATATGAAAGCTAAGAGCATAGATAGAACTGTATGTTTTCCTATAATATCAAGAAACATAGTTTTTTGGATGTATCCATAGGGAGAGGGTGAACCACATATATCTTTTTGTTCTATGCGATTGATGTTGTGTTCGTTTTCCTTCTGATTATTTTTTTATTGCATGATTGTGTTAGATATGAGATATATATGTGCAAAGTAGGTTTAAGTTGGTAAATTATATCTAGTTGTGGTATTTCTATTGTTTTGGATCCACTTTTCATCTCCTCTGGTTGTATACACATGTCTCCTGCAACCCCTTATTGCTACTTCGGGTGAGACTGCATTTTCTTTGCAGGTGTTGCCGAAAGGGCCAGTAGTTGGGGCTTGTTGGTGCACTATTAGAGCTTAAACCTGGGTCTGTCCCTATGCCAACACTTAGTATGTCTACCTAGGGTATGGTCTAGATACACATTCATCCTTGGTGTTTGATTGTAGGAACTTTTTGACCTATGGACCTCCTTTTCTCTCTTTGCATGCTACCTCACATGGAAACTATTTTATTGTAATGTGTTTTGGCTATCCATTCCTTTCCTAACCTTGTACATTAGGGGGGATATGTTATAGTCTTAATTTACACCCTATATGCCATAAGGGAATCCAATAGAAGATGAAATACAAAGAACATTTATTCCTTGAGATTTAGGACCCTTTTGAGGGTTGTCGCAAGATTCATAGGAGACAACACATGATGATCATATCATTTCATTTGTAGTGAAACAAGCGATGATTTATATAACCTTCTAGATTCGATGAGTTATGAAGAGATAAGTGATGAGTGAGTTGTATCTTTGTGGAATGATCCTAAGAACTCACATCATTCAAGTTTCTACTAGGTTCTAGAATATATAAAATCTCTCCCAAGCCTATTCCAAGGACCTCTATAAGAAATTCAAGTCTTGAGTGTAACATCCCCAACATCCAACTGTGCTATGTCACATAAAATTTTCAAATTGTATACAAATAAAAACATATGCACACAGAAACTCTTGTAGAACTTTATATATAAAACTTAAATCAAAGAATAATAATAAAAATACACATGTAGCTGTTATAGCAAGATTTGCCTCACCCTATGCAATCTTGCACATAAGGCATTTTTCCATTTTCCCATGCACACTTATCATCCATGTTTGTAAAATCCAGATATAAAAATAAATATTTTTCCACATGTACGCATCTTGCCTACTATACAACATGTGTATACGTAGGCTACTCCACTACAACCCGCGTACATTGGGATTTGTGCTAGAAAATGAAAATTAATGTTGGGTTATCATCTCACAACAGGTGATCTATGATCATTGGCCTTCCATATAATGAAAATGTTCTGACTCGGCCCTTTAGTTCCATTTTGAAGGCTATAATTGGGCCAATTCTGAGATATGGAAGAAGGAGAAAGAATTCAACTTTGAGAGCAAAGTTACTCTGGATGAATTATTTACTTCATATTGAGTTTTCATCCCTTTGTCCTTTAAGTCTGAACATAGTGTTCATCCCCCAAGCTCTTCCATTATTGATTTAGAACCTCATTGTTTCTCTCTTATGAGCTTGCCTTTGGTGGAGGATTGAAGTGGTGGAGGCCCAACTGGAAGGAACTTAGTTTCTCATTTCCAAACCGTGTCGACATGAAAGTCTATAACATTTTCACTTATGCTGATCATATATTAATAGAAATACTCTTTAGGTATATTTCTTTGGTTCAAGTGCTCAATGTTGGAATTCATCGAATGTCTGGATGAGGTATACCTTTTATCTTCTCTTGCTAGCATATTTGTTTTCATAGCATACTTGAGAAGAGAGTTGATTTCTGCAGTCATTTCCATTTGTTGTGGTTTAACCTATCCATAGAGAGATTTTCATTGTAACATAATTAATTATGTTACGAGGAAAATCTCTCTATGGATAGGGTAAACCACAACAGATGGAAATGGCTGCAGAAATCAACTCCCTTCTCAAGTATGTTATGAAAACAAATATGCTAGCAAGACAATATAAAAGGTCTACCTCATCCAGACGTTCAATGAAGTCCATCGTTGAGCACTTGACCCAAAGAAATATACCTGCAACTAGTCCTCAACAAACAAGAAAATCAATCATATGGTGATATTATATAATGTTAGCACATTCCATAGAATAATACATTAATAAACATGAAAAATATGCCCATGGAATAATAATTCAAATATTTGCAAGATATCAATTGGATGGGAAAAGAGTATTTCTATTAATATATGATCAACATAAGTGAAAATTTTACAAACATCCGTGTCGGCATGGTTGAGAACATGGAAAATAATTTCCTTCCATATGGGCATCCATCACTTCAATCCTCCAACAAAGACAAGCTCATAAGAGAGAAACAATGAAGTTCTCAATCAATAAGGGAAGAGTTTGGGGGCTGAACACTATGTTCAGACTTAAAGGAAAAAGGAATGTGGACTCAATATGAAGTAAATAATTCCTCCATAATAACTTTTATCTCAAAGTTGAATTCTTTATCCTTCTTCCATATCTAGTAATTGTCCCATTTATAGCCTTCAAAATGGAAATGAAGGGTTGAGTCAGAACGTCTCCAGTATATATAAGGCCAAGGATCATAGATCTCGTGTCGTGACATGGAAACCAGACATTGATTTTCATTTTTTGGCACAAATCTTGATATATGCATGTTGTAGTGGATAATCCTACGTATACACATGTTGTATAGTAGGAAATATGTGTACACGTGGAAAAATATTTATTTTTAGCTTTGGATTTTACAAACATGAATGATAACTCTGCATGGGGAAATGGAAAAAGGATTTCTATGAAATATTGCATAGGGTGAGGCAAATCTTTCTATAACAGATGCCCTCTAATGTGTGAGGTCGGAGCAATATCTACGATGGTCAAAATACATTATAGACAACCCAAAAGTGGAGTGATGGGGAACCAACTGGAAGAACTAGTTGCTCATTACATTCTGCATTGACTTTGCATACATGGCTACCAATAGAATTACACTGCAGATCCATGTGAAAATATACCAAACAAGTTTCCATGGCCATGAATAGGAAAATACAAATGCAGTTACATGCCAATAGATGTCATAGTCATGAAAACGGCCTAGTAGAACCAATCTCAAAACCAATCTGAAGATACTTATATACAATGGAGTAGAATCTGATCTCCCATGATCACTGAATTCATATAGGTATTGGTCCAAGGAAAAGGAAGCAACAACTCAAGAAAGGTGTGGCCACATACTAATGTATTCAAGTATTCTACACAATTCACCAAGGGTGCAAGTCTACATCATGTGAATAAAGGAGTTGAGGTCGAAGACAACAAGACATCGTTTGATTACCAATCATTGATGTATATCGTTAACAAATGCGAGACAACCTACCGATAATCAAAGTAGGTATCAAGGAACCGAGTATATTCTTACAAGTGTGAATAAAGGAGTCGATGTCGAACACCAGAAGAATCCATCGATTAGGAGACATTGATGTATTCCCAATTGTCGATGGCGAGAGAGCCTACCACTAATGATTGCAAGCATCAAGGTACTCATAAGACTCTAGGTTCCGTTTATAGAATAAATGAGTTGAATTCGATGGAAGGAGATTCATTGAAAGGAGAGCATTAAGACATCTCTCATCAATCAAAATGAGGTAAAAAGCAGGAGCTTCATGATTTGGTGGAAATTGGACGAAGAACATGTTCATGAACCAACGACCCTATCTGTATTTCACATGTGCCATGTGCAAGTGGTACATAAAAAAGACCCTCTGAAGAGAATCCAATGATGAAAACTTCTGACAAAGGAGAGGAAACCACCAATAAGGCTAATGGCATCCAATACACTGCAAAAATACCAATGTGTGAATATATGTCTTGTCATCGAACACAAGGGAAACTACCCAGTCAATGACCAATGATAAAATGTCAACTATTGGGTTCAAGGTTACCTACCAATGATGAAAGGAGGACCAGGGTGTGTGATAGGACTACAATATCATGTGATTCTAAGAAAAACTGAGGGTATGGCCAACATGAAAAGTCAAGAGTTATGAGGAGTGGCCGACACAGGTTGATAGAATTCCTTTGAACAAGAGCATGAGACATATGGAAGACTTCGACAACATAGAATCAATGATGAAACCATGAGATGTAGGAGGCATCAATGAAATTATCTATAGTTACTGGAAGAGTAACCAGTTGGTAGAGAAGACTTTGTAATGGGCTCATCTTCCTAAGGCCATGCTAATCCCAAAATCATGATGACAAATGGACTCAATAACATGTGTTTTGTTCAAAGGGGGCACAACTGCTGCCAATATAAGATAATACTCCCTTCCTTCCCATCATTTTTTGTTTTTTCATAGGCAAATGAATGTTATGATACAAAGGAGGAAATGAGTGTCGCAAGTCAGAAAAACTAGTTCCAGCAGTGGAACATACCTATGCGCAATGCAAGGAGATGCATGTGGGAGATGGACACTCAGGGGAATGTTCCCTCCTAGGTATAGGGTGTCAAATTGTGAAGGATATAAACGAGGCTCTTCTTGGTTGAGGATGCAAAAACTGCTGAGGCAAATGGTTTATAACACAAAGAGAGAACTGACTATAGGCTCAATACTACAAGCAAGGGAATGAGATGCAATCACAAATTAACGCCAAAAAATGTCCTTTTTTATGACATGTAGTCTAATTGGTCTGAAAAAGGGATAAACTTGTGCCAAATAGACGTCCTTTCAAATCCAATTTATGAGTGTGAAAGAGACAAGTTCACTCGACAATATTTTCACTTTTGAAAACGAGTCGGAAAAGAGATTACCTAAGACTCACGACCTTTCAATTCCAACTTAACGAGTGTGAAAGAGACAAATCACTTGACAATATTTTCACTTTTTGAACGAGTTGGAAAAGAGCTTAACTCATACTCTTTTGGGAGATTCTAGGTGGTAAGTCATGGGGGGGCCCAAGGCTCCCATGTAGACATTTTGTGGAATGTTAGTATCTTATGAATAGCTGACATAACCTTGGAAAAACCCAAAACTTTCCAAGTCGAGGAAGATAAATCACTAGTGAAGGATATAGTCTGTGTGATATATAGGATAATGTCCCTCATTGGAAATGACATAGGCGGGGGAATTGGATATCCCACAAGACCATACCAATCCAAGGCGATCTCCTCAAGACTCGTAGGGAGAGAGCTCAGGGAAAGTAAAACTCTCTCTCTTTTAGAAGGTGCGGGATCAGGAATGTTGACGACATAGTTGAAGGATGTATCACCCTCCACAAGGAGAGTTGGATTGACCATAGATTGCACTGGTATGACCACTTCTACAATTCTAGGTTGAAGAGGATGCATGACAACAAGGATAGGGGGAACACCACCCTCGATGATGGGTGTGGTCAGGAGATTATTGCAGCGACATTACTGTCGTGTCAATAAAAGGAGAAACAAGGTGTGGGGAAACTACAAAAGTCTCAGAATTCGAAGGGACCTTGGGTGAGCGCCACGCTTCTGGTATCCCAAAAGTATAAGGACATAGATGAGTAAGGTGGTCTCCTTTGCAAGTCCTGCAAAGGAATTTAGGCTTACATTTGAGACATCTAGGCCTCTCGATGCCCCTAGTGTCGTACAAAATGGCTGGTGACATGCTCTCAACATGAGAAACAAAGGCAAGAGAGTCATCTCCTAGATGATGTACAAAGGTTGGAGATGTGAAATTGATATGAATTGTGGTGACTAGAGTGCTGCCCCTAATAAGGATAGCATCGGTTGGGTGAGGGTTGTCAACATGACTCATAGAGGTTGTCAATCCATATCCAACATGGCTAGAAGAGGTTGATGATGGAGCTCCAGTATGAATGGAAGTGACTGGACTAGTGGCAAGTTGTGGCATTTGATACCAAGGTCCAAGGAAATATTGGCTTTGAAACATTGCAGACTTGGAAGGGTCCTATTTTACGCTCTGTCCCTGTCTAGAAAGGTAGTATCCTCCACTTAATTGATTTAGAGAAGTTTGAACGAGCATCATCACATAAGTCTACGATGATAAGGAAGTATGATAAGGACTATTCAAGTGAGGATATAAGTTGCCCTCTTGTGAAGGCATTTCATGGAGAGGGTATCCTGAGCCGTAAAACTGATTCTCCCCATATGAAACACTTGGGAATACACGAGGACCCGTCATGGGAAAAGTGTTCGAAGGAACTAACATGGCAGATGAAGGATACAAATATGGGGTGTAGTAAGTATAATAAGCACCCAATTGAGTATTGACTCCTGAAAGGGCATAGCTATGACTGGATCCATAAGAGGGGAGGTTCCAACCTCCCATCGTGAAAGCCGGTTGAGGGACATGACTCATATCAAATGAGGAAGTAGGCATTGGGGCCATATTTCCCCCAAATACAATTCTAGGATTCATATAAGTGGACCAGAGAGAGGATTGCAAGGGTGAAGGCATATCAACAGGAAAATGACTAGAGACCCAAGGCACAAACTGGGTGTCATAGTTATGCATACCACTATGAAAAGAAGAAAGATGCATCCCTATGAAATGAGTAGGCATCATGGGGTGGGTAGCAGTAAACAGGGAGCTAAAGGAACTCCACTATCCATAATAATAAAAACTCATTAAAAAATCCTAAGGCCGGCTAGTAATCAAAGAGCACGCCAAAAGTCAAACATCCAATATGCACACAAATGGGGTAAAGTGGATGAAAGTGCCCTCCCTCCCTAAAGAAGGTATGTCTCACCCAAGAGGGGCTTGAGACTACCTGCTAAGGATTAGAGGTAAAATAATCAGTTATAAGGGCCCTCGTGGGCTTAAAAACTAGTTGTTCATATCCCCCAGAGAGGTAATCCTCCATAAAGGCTATGTGTTGTCTGACCCTTATCTGACCCAGGGTACCTGCAGAATAACCCCCACAAGTAGCCTATGTGGACCTAAGTCAAGAAACTAATAAACCACGGTATACCTAATGCACATGCGAGCATTCGTAAGTCAGTTCCACCATATGGGTAGGGTAGCAAATCTTGAAACCTTGAAAGTACCACCTCTCACAGAGGTAAAGGCACTAGCAAGATCCCTAGATACGAATAGATCCCCATAAATATCTCTGATGCTAAGAAGGTATTGGGGTGATATCCCCTCAACCAACCTTGTGCGACCTCATGATTAACTCTGGTGTGAGTGGAGCCTCTTGATATTACCAATTACATAATGGATTTATCCACTCCCTTTCTCAGACACATATGTTGATTTAATTTCCTTGGAGAATTTTATTCACAAAATCCTATTCCAAGGCACTAAATCCTAAGCTATTTTGTGCACCCTATAAATTAAAATTGTGACTAATCAATTTTAAATTATAGCATTAATTTTAGTGGCCGTGATAACTCAAAAATGTTTGGTAGTGAAATTCATGATGTTACGACTCTGCAAGAAAAGTAAATATGAAAATGATGCAAAGTCCTAACTTTAAATTTCAATGAATGATATGCTTCTAAAAACCAATGCAATTTCCAATTTCAACTCTGCAATTCTGAAGTAAAAATGCAGTCTTTCATTACATGCACTAAGCTGATGAAAAGGACTCAAAAGACCAAAATGCCAAGCAATGCAAATTGCCTATTTTTTGTATTTTCAATATAATAAAAATAAAAATGCATGGACTAAAAAGCAACTTGATATATAAAATCTACTGTGTATAGAAAGAGATAACTCAAGCAGGATACCAAGAAGAAAAACACTCAGCCCAATGTACAAGGACAACTAAAATTAAAATATGATGAGAAAGACTCCGCCCAGAAATTCAACCAAAGATGGGTTTCCTGTCATCCCACAAGAACTTAATAGGAAGTTTAGAGACCCAAGAAGGCTCAAAAAACATCAAATCCCACCCAACAACCACCAGACCAAGAAAAAAATCAAGGAAATTTGATGAACGCGACTGTTTAGGAAAACAAAGAGTATATACGCAGCTTGCAGAGGGACAACTTGCGTATATAAGCGACTGCAAGGAAAAAAGCGCATATATATTTCAAAAAATAATGCCAGGCAAGGGAGAAGGATGAAAACTCAGACCCAGAGTGAACAGAGGCTGACAACCAATGATATGACAAGAAACACAATAGAAACGAGAGAAATCTAAGGAGAAAAGTACTCCAAACCCTAAGAAAGAAGATTCATTTGCCAGTATGGTTGTCAATTCTATTATGAGGAAAATCTCTCTATGGATAGGGTAAACCACAATAGACAGAAATGACTGTAGAAATCAACTCTCTTCTTAAGTATTGTTAGGATATTTAGAAACTTAGGAGTTAGTAAGATCTACTTGGTCTATTGTGTTGTTAGGTAAAAGTGTGTTTTCAAGTGTGTTTCTTTAATATGCATTAGTATGCATTTGTAGTTAGGAAATTCGACGGTCACAATATGTTCCCGACATAGAGTGATACGACAGTTCATACTCTCCTTGATCTTAACGACCATTGATCTGTGGCTTAACACCTGATTGCTCCATGATATCTATTTAAATAGCATGGAGGTTCATTTGCCGATGATCGATTGTGAGAAACTCTCTTGTAAAATCTCTCTGTAATCTTTTTCTTTCAATTAATAAACTACTCCAAGTGGCCGTATTGATTGGGGCCGTGGATGTTTCCCCGTAGGGGTTTTACCACGTGAAAAAATCAGTGTGTTGATATTTGATCTAGTTATGTGAGTGGTTATTGAAGGTGTTCATCCTCTTTTGGAATATCTGTGTTGTCGAACATGGTATCAGAGCCTGTTTGAATACCCGCTCTGGTTGAAGATCGAGATCGTGAAGCCGAGTTGCCTCATATCCACTTTATGTCATTTCCATACATTTATGGACTGAGAGGACTTTTTCATTGCGTATGGAGCACTCATTACAGTCAAGAACACTTTTTGTTTCACTCTAAAAGGTTTATGTTTGCCCAATATACGTCCATTACAGTCAGATCCAGAGGTATAAAGCTTGAATATGCATTTTTTTTAATTTTTGCAAAGTAGTATTTTGGTTTTGTTTTATTTATTTCTGGGTTAGATATGCGTATTCTCTTTGCCTCATGCCCTGTTAAATATTGGCAAATCAGAAACAGATAGGAAAAGGTGCATCTTCCGGGTAAGCTAACCGAGATCTAAACCTTGTTGTCATCAAGAAGCAGAATTTGTTTCTTGTGTGAAAATAGTTTTTTTTTAGCACGCTCTCGAACAACAACAACAACAACAACAACACTCTTTCTGAACATCACAATATGTTTTTCTATATCATTTGGTTAAAAGATGTCTTATTAAGTAAGAGGTCTTGAGTTCAAGTCTCTCTTTTGTTACCTTTTTTGAAAAAGTTCATGCTAAAATTGTAAAGTGTATTTCACTTCAAGTATAAAAGTGAATCACTATAAGTAGCTTTAATATTTTATTTTAGAGTTATTTATTTTGCATGAAATTTTTCTATTATAAAGTAACTTCATAGTAAAAGCAATCCCCACTTCTCTTTATAAAAGTGGGTCACTTCATAAAGCAACTTACATAATCACGTGGTCATTTGGTTACCGATTGTGCCTTTTTAAAAAATGGCATAACTCTAACATCGGAAGTCTGTTTTCAGTGTTGTTTTCTTTAAAACTGCATAACTTTTTGAGCTCTTTCCATCTAGATCATTAGTTTCAATTTTTAAATCCACATTATCTGCATATTTAATATGGCTTCTACAAGTACTTTCTTTCTTACCAACAACAACTACTTCCAATGGAAATCTCATATGGAAGACTTATTAAGAAGTAAAGGCTTGTACTGGATTACCTTGGGAAAGGAAAAAACACCCACTGATGCTGATAAGAAATCCAAGTGGGATAATAGGAATGATGAAGCATGTGGACTAATTGGAATTTCCATCTCTCCTAATTTAAGGTACCACCTTCAAGATATTGATGAACCCAAAGAAGCTTGGAAGACGATTGAATCTGTGTTTGGTAAACACAACATTATTTGAGCACAACAGTTAGAAAATCAAATACTGACCTTGAGTCCAAATGATTTTTCTTTCCTTGGAGACTATCTATCTAGGTTTAAAACACTCAGAATTTTATGTGAAGAATGTAATATAAAGATGGAGGAAGAGCGTTTCATCTATCATATTCTTTCTAAGCTAGGTAGTGCATATTTTGTGTTTGTATCTACCTTTTATGCCATGAGAGAGGCTCTAGGGGAAGAAGCTTATGAAACAATCACTCTTGAGTCCTTTTGTGATTCTTTGATTTGAGAGGAAGATAAGTTTGTACAATTTGGAGTGATCAATACTGCAGGTTCCTCCAACAAAGCCTTAGTTGCCTAGAAGAAAGATAAACCCAAGTATCCCAAGAAGCAACATCCTCGCTACTAAAACAAATAACACAAGGGTCCCAAACCTGCTCAGACAACTTCAGCCCCTACTGATGACAAAGGAGAAAAATATAAAAGTACGAATACTAACAGACATTGCAACTTTTGTGATAAAGATGGTCATGATGAGTCCAAACGTTTCAAGAAGATGGCAACTTTAGAAGCGGCGATGAAGAAGCACAACATCAGTATTGATTCTACTTCTTCTTCCCACAGACATGCACTTTTTCCTTCTGGTTTCTCCTTCAATTGAAATTCTAGTACTTCTTCTTCTTCTGAAGAGTGGCTTATTGATTCAGGAGCATCTTATCATATGGATAAGGATAAATCCATATTTTCTATTCTAAATGAATTTAACACCAAGAAAATATTTGTTGGTGATGATAGATCTCTTAGTGTTGTAGGATCTGGAACAGTTCAAGTAGATAATGGTCATTTCAATGATGTATTATGTGTTCCAAGTCTTTCTTGTAACCTTCTATCAGTATATCAAATCACTCATCCAGGTGAAGGTAAAACCGTCGAGTTTTCACCTCACCAAGTTGTAATCAAGGATCTAAAATATCCTAAGCATGTTCTTGCAACTGGAATTGTTGATGATATTACCATGTTGTACAAGTTTGAAAACTTTGGGTCATCAACATTTTCATCAGTTTTTGTTTCTCATAGTGATGAATTGAGAAAACTTTGGCATGAGCAGTTTGGTCATGTAAACTATCTCTCATTTTAGCAACTATGTAATCAACATATGGTGACTAGTCTTCCTCTTGTTTCATGCAGAGATGGTGTTTGTGCCAGTTGTGTTCTCAGCAAACATCATCAGGACGGTTTTGACAAACGTGCCTCTTGGCACACCTCGGGTCCTTTGCAGCTTGTTCACAGTGATTTGTGTGGTCCACTTTCTTCTCCTTATTTTTCTGGGTGCAAGTATTTATTAACTTTCATTGATGACGTTTCTAGACGTACTTGGGTTTACTTCTTAAAACTCAATAGTGAAGTTTTTGACAATTTTTTTGCCTACAAGACCCTTGTAGAAAAGAAATATGGACATCAAATTCAAAGGTTAAGAGTAGATAATGGAGGTGAATATGTGAACAATAATTTTACAAGCTACTTCACTACACAGGGAATCCAAATGCAACACATTGTTCCATATACACCACAACAAAATGGTGTTGCTGAGAGAGAGAACCGCACACTAAAATAAATGGCTAATTGTATGATCCAATCTAAGGGATTAAGTCTAAAGTATTGGGTGGAAGCCATCAACTGTGAAAATTACATAGTAAATCCCACTCCCATAAAGGCTCTTAAAAATGTAACACAGGAAGAACCTTGGACTAAAATTAAACCAGATGTAATTCACTTTCGTGTATTTGGCAATATAGCATGGGCTCACATTCCTGATGAGAAAAGGAAAGCATTGTAGCCTAAAAGTGAGAAGTGTATATTTGTTGGTTATTCTAAAGATGTCAAAGGTTACAGACTTCTTCAATCACATTGTAATGACATTATTATTAGAAGAGATGTTAAATTTGATGAAAATCTCTTGGCCTGCGAGCCTAATTCAGTGATTGTGCCTTCTTCGACTTGTGAGCCATCTTCGACGTTTGTGCCTTATTATTATCTAGTTTCTTCTTCAGATGGTGATGGTGAGGATGGAAATCCACCTCTGCCTGCTCACCCTCCTCCAGATGAGTCCTTTGAACCTGAACCAACACCAACTCCACCGCTTCGTAGATGGGTCTGTTCAACACGAGAAGTAGTTGATGATCTTGTCGGTGATCCTTCAAATATTTGTCTGACATGTTCATAGTTCTAGTGAGCCTCTTCTCTTTTGGCTCAAGTTTTAGAAACTCATGATCCAGAGACATTTGCAGAAGCTTCAAGTCATCCAGATTGGGATACAACAATGAATGAAGAGTATCATTCTTTAATGGCAAATGACACTTGGGATCTTGTACCTATTCCAAAAGAAATAAAAATTGTTATATGCAAATGGGTCTACAGAACTAAGTATGCATCAGATGGAAGTGTTGAAAGACAAAAGGCTTGATTAGTTTCCAAAGGATTTTCCCAAGTTGAAGGAATTGACTATAATGAAACCTTTTCCCTTGTAGAAAAAATGAATTCCATCCACCTTGTTCTTTCCCTTGATGCCTCACATAAATGGGAGGTCCATCAGATGGATGTTAAATCTGCCTTCTTGCATGGAGATTTGCAAGAATAAATCTACATGGAACAACCTCCTAGATATATCCAGAATGACTCTAGCCTTGTTTGTCGCCTCAAGAAATATCTTTATGGTCTCAAGCAAGCTCCCCGAGCTTGGTATGCCAAAATGGATAGCTTTCTTATTGCCATTGGATTCTCTAGATGTCATTCTGATCCTAATGTCTATACCAAGAAAGTAGGAAGCCATCTCATAATCCTTGTCCTTTATGTTGATGACCTTAACCTTACTGGTAGTGACTCAAAAATTTTAAACCATGTGAAAAGTAGCCTTAAAAAGAAATTTGAAATGGCAGACTTAGGATTTTTGCACTATTTCCTTGGACTCCAAGTTTTGCAAACCAATGAAGGATTTTTTCTTTCCCAGTCTAAGTATGCTTGTGACCTTCTTCGTCGCTTTCACATGGACAATTTTAAACCAACCCCTTCTCCCTTCTAGTCTGGAGTCAAGATTTCTGCCACCTGTATTTCTCCTAAAGTTGATGCCACCCTGTACCGTCAGTTAGTTGGTAGCCTCTTATACTTGACTCATACCCATCCTGATATTTCCTTTGCTGTTGGTCTTGTTACCCAATATATGCAAACACCCCATGAAAGACATTGGAAATCAGCTAAAAGGATACTTCTCTATGTTCGTGGTACAGTTCAGTTTGGGATACATTATAGTTCAGGGGGGACTCCTTTATTGGTTGGTTTCATTGATTCAGATTGGGCTGACGACCCTGATGATCAGAATTCTACTGCAGGTTAGGTTTTCAGCTTGGGTTCAGGAATCGTCACTTGGGCCTATAAGAAAAAACAGGCTATTGCACTTTCTTCAGCAGAAGCAGAGTACCGAGCAGTGACAAATGCAAGTCAGGAAACCTTGTGGCTTCGAAAAATCCTTTCAGAGTTTGGAATCTAGCACCAGCATCCGACCAGCCTTTGGTGTGACAATCAAAGTGCCATCAAGCTCGCCAAAGACCCAATTCAACATCATTGTAGCAAACACATTGAGCTACACATGCACTTCATCACAAAGCTCATTCATGATCAAGTTATTGAAGTGCTCTTTTCCCCTACAGAAGATCAAGTTGTAGACATTTTCACAAAGTCTCTTATAGAAGCGAAGTTTTCCAGACTTTGATCTATGTTAGGAGTTAATGTAGTTGTCATTAAGGGGGGATAGGCTCTAATGCCTCCTTCCTTCTCCTATTGTGTCACTATTGTAAATCCTTCAATCCTATCCCAAGTTGTTCTTAAGGGGGGATGTTAGGATATTTAGACACTTAGGAGTTAGTAAGATCTAATAGGTAAAAGTGTATTTTCTAGTGTGTTTCTTTAGTATGCATTAGTATGAATTTGTAGTTAGGAAATCCGATGGTCACAATATGTTCCCGACATAGAGTGATCCAACAGTTCATACTCTCCTTGATTTTAACGGCCATTGATCCATGGCTTAACACCCGATTGGTCCATGATCTCTATTTAAAAATCATGGAGGGTCATTTGTCGATGATCGATTGTGAGAAATTGTCTTGTAAAATCTCTCTGTAATATTTTTCTTTGCATTAATAAACTGCTCCAAGTGGCCGCGTTGGCTGAGGCCATGGATGTTTCCCCATAGGGGTTTTACCACATGAAAACATCGGTGTATTGATCTATGATCTGGTTATGTGATTGGTTACTAAAGGTGTTCGTCCTCTATTGGAATACCTATGTTTTCGAACAAGTATGCTATGAAAACAAATATGCTAGCAAGACAAGATAAAATGTCTACCTCGTCCAAACGTTTGATGAATTCCACCGTTGAGCACTTGACCCAAATCAATATACTTACAACTAGACCTCAACAACCAAGCAAATAAAGAATATAGTGATATAATAATAATAATAATAATCTATTTTTAAGCTCACGGCTAAGCCACACCAAATTGGTGTATCAATAGCATAATCCATTGATAAGCATGACAAATATGCCCATGGAATAATAACTCAAATATTTTCAATATATCAATTGGATGGGGAAATAATAATTCTATTAATATATGATCAACAAAAGTGAAAATGTTATAGACTTTTATGTCGGCACAGTTTAAAACCGAGAAATTAAGTTCCTTCCAGCTAGGCCTCCACCACTTCAACCCTCCACCAAAGGCAAGATCATAAGAGAGAAAAAATGAGGTTCTTAGTCAATAAGGGAAGAGGTTGGGGGTTGAACATTGTGTTCATACTTAAAGGACAAAGGGATGCAAACTCAATATGAAGTAAGTAATTCCTCCAGAGTAACTTGTCTCTCAAAGTTGAATTCTTTCTCCTTCTTACATAGCTTGGAATTGGTCCATTTATAGCCTTCAAAATGGAACTGAAGGGTTGATTTGGAACGTTTCTAGTATATGGAAGGCCAAGGATCATAGATCTCCTATCCTGACATGGAAACCCAACATTAATTTTCATTTTCTAGAACAAATATCGATGTACGTGGGTTATAGTGGAGCAACCTGGTATATGCATGTTGTATAGTAGGCAAGATGCGTACATGTGGAAAAATATTTATTTTTAGCCTAGATTTTACAAACAGAGATGATAAGTATTCATGGGGAAATGGAAAAAGGCCTTTTGTGCAAGATTGCATAGGCTGAGGAAAACATTGCTATAACAACAACACACACAGGAATAACCCATAAAAATATATGCATACATAATAATGCAACATGTAATTTAACACAAAATGGACACTTATCTTGGTAAGACTATCACCAACTGCGTGGAGACCTTCCACGAACCTCCCAACCTTATACCATGCTACTCATCACTATCAGTAGTGGGTCACCCCTGAGCTAGGACTAAACTCCACCCAGGTAAATGGATTCCTAACCAGGCTGATGTAACTCAGACAATAGGAAAGACTCTCTCATAGGTGCCAACTCAAACTAACAACCTACAGTCCCTCATCCCCCACATTCCTATCCCACTCTAGGAAGTGTGCCCCTTCTCTACTCAACAGTCCTTCGGCTGCCCCACTAAGTGGGAGTGGAGGGTGAATATGAAACTTGTCATGCTACAGACTGTTGATACTGAGAGGGGGGTGAATCAGTATCCAGTACAATTTAAAAACCTTTTTCAACTTATACTTAAACCATTCAATTATATCCAATTAGCAATGAACAATAGTATAAGAGTTACACCAATACACCACAATACACCATGCACAATATATGAGAAATAATCAATAGTTTTTGTTCAAGGGAAGTAATGACTTCCAAAGGTAGCTGCAGCTTCCAAATGTAAAGGGAGGGATAAACCTCCAAGAGGAAGATACAATCCTCCAATATCAAGAGATATTTGAACTCTCTATCCTAGTCCCTTCCTTGCACCCAATAATTTATGAGAGATAATAAAACTTTACATTAAATCATCACCATCAACCAATCATCACATAGAACCTGATAATGCTTTCTGAGACTTCTTCAATTTATGCAATTATTCAATTCTTGGAGTACTCTGATCTTGTACATAATGTTACTCAATGTATTCTTTGAAACTCCTCTGATTTTCACTCCTTGAATCCTCCCCAAAAAGAGGTTATAGAAAGAATGGTAGACTTTATTCAAGTCTGGTCTGTTTAGAAGACCCAACTTTTACAGCATTCCCCGCACTCAATATTTAACATCTGATTCTGAAACTCACAACCAAGAAACTACATTCTGTACTATTTCCAATGGAAGTGGTCCCACTGCATTTGGAGTCTGTATGCAAAAGTTATGACTGTTTTACCCAAAACACATGTTTTTTGACTAGTTTTAGGACTGGTCACAAACCCTATATTCCACAGAGTGTATCTCCATAATTATACCGAATCAAGAGCTGAAATTTTTACCAGAGGTAACTTGATATGTCTTCTCAGTACCATAGCGATTTCACCATCTGAAGCATTCTAGAAAAACAGTTATAGAAAAAATGGTAAGATGACCTGAAAATAACATACCTTAGAACACATCACCAAAAGACTTCATCCTCCCTTGAAATCCGGCCTTCTTTTACTTCTTCTTCCCTCTGAAATTCGATTTGTATCAAATGAATGTATAATGATATTTAT
>ML780883.1:1002726-1053810 GCA_009831015.1 Picea engelmannii | reverse complement strand
TTCCAAATGTAAAGGGAGGGATAAACCTCCAAGAGGAAGATACAATCCTCCAATATCAAGAGATATTTGAACTCTCTATCCTTTCCCCTTCCTTCCACCCAAGAATTTATGAGAGATAATAAAACTTTACATTAAATCATCACATAGAACCTAATAATGCTTTCTGAGACTTCTTAAATTTCTACAATTATTCAATTCTTGAAGTACTCTGATCCTGTAGATAATGTTACTCAATGTATTCTCTGAAACTCTTCTAATTTTCACTCCTTGAATCCTCCCCAAAAAGAGGTTATAGAAAGAATGGTAGACTTTATTCAATTCTGGTCTGTTCAGAAGGCCCAACTTTTACAGCATGCCCCGCACTCAATATTTAACATCTAATTCTGAAAATCACACACAAGAAACTACAGTCTGTACTCTTTCCAATTCAAGTGGTCCCACTACATTTGGAGTCTGTATGAAAAAGTTATGACTATTTTACCCAGAACACCTGTTTTTTGACTAGTTTCATCACTGGTCACAAACCCTATATTCCACAGAGTGTATATCCATAATTATAGTGAATCAAGAGCTGAAATTTTTACCAGAGGTAACTTGATATGTCTTCTCAATACCATAGCGATTTCACCATCTTAATCGTTCTAGAAAAAAAATTATAGAAAAAAATGGTAATATGACCTGAAAATAACATACCTTAGAACACATCACCAAAAGACTTCATGCTCCCTTGAAATCCGACCTTCTTTTACTTCTTATTCCCTCTGAAATTCGACTTGTATCAAATGAATGTATAATGATATTTATTTATACCATTTATGTCACTTCCTTTTAACATTATGGCCGACCTGACACTTTCTTATTTTGTAATTATTTTCTTTAATTATTTTCAGTGCCTACATGTACTTCCTTTTTCAATTCACTTTGTCATCTTCAAAAATTCATTTCTCCTCAACCATGAGGATCCATGTGACGTGCCACATACCACCGGAAACAACATGATGTATACTATCCATTCATGGGCGTTGTATATGCATGTGCATTTTCCTTCATGTCCAAATACCTTTATCAATCTTGCAGTCCAAAACCCATGACTAGGGTTGACATCAATGACAACAATCAATCTTCCAACACAGACTGTATTAGAGAAAAATCCTTTAACTGGTTCGTCACCAAGTCTATAGACTTAGAATTTGTAGAGCCTATGATTCCATCGGCATGAGGCCCAGGATTTTGTATAGGGTCA
Organism: Picea engelmannii; assembly: GCA_009831015.1. Taxonomy (NCBI): domain Eukaryota; kingdom Viridiplantae; phylum Streptophyta; class Pinopsida; order Pinales; family Pinaceae; genus Picea; species Picea engelmannii. The sequence continues at coordinate 1,052,567 of ML780883.1, read as the reverse complement.
TAATTAGACCATGACACGTTAGGAAGAATTCCATATAACACCTAATATTGATCATATATGAGGTCCAATTGTTGGGCTTTGAAAATAACTTCTTCCTCATATGTTACTCCAAATGTAGAAACATCCTTCGAAATATAAGGAAATAAGGACTTAAGGAACCATTCCAACAGGAACTCTAGGGGAATGCAGGCTTTAATCAACCTCTTTTGTCTACACCATTCCTAGATATGGTATGAGATATGCGTGGCCTTATCTTGGCGGAAGGCTGATAGAAGTTCTATGTCGACATCATAACGAACTGACAACTGGAAATGGTTCAGAAAGACCAAAACCATCTAATGAAAATTTCCATATGTTTCCCCTAGTATATCAATGTACCATTACTCTACAACACCCGTGTGGATGCGTTGAAACAATCTCAAACGAATGGAATAACAATTAAGAGAATCAGATGAGCACCAAAGATGAAAAGTAGTAACATGATCACCTGGATCCTCATAAGTATTTCCATCAAATTTTAGAATGTCTGAAGGAAGCTTTGTGGGGACGATGGGCCATAACAAATCTTGACACAAATGGTCATTCATTAATCTTGAAAAATATGGAAAATTTAGCATGGCTAGAAAAGAGAGTCGGGGTTGTGGAATATGAGCCCATGCTCCTAGGAAATATTGGTGTTGAGGGATTGTAAACCATCCAGGGTTTTGGTATACACCATGGCCCTATCTGGTAGGTTAATATCCTCCTCCAAATAGATTCATAAGAGGTTGTATGGGCACCATACCTGTAGGGATGGCATAATGAGGGTTATAAACATTACCCCCAGATGGAGTGGCTCAAGGATGGGGATTGACCATAGCATGAGACTGACTCCCTTTGAGTGGAAATAAGGAGGTTAGAGGTGGATTCATCATAACAAATGTGTTCGTCAAAATTGACGTGGAGGACGAAGTGAGAAAGGAAAGATATAAGAAGTAGCTTGTCTTCCTAGTTTAGTACTCCATGTAGGAGCATTTAGACTAGGATTAGACCCAAGAGGAAAAGGAGGTTGGCTTCCAACCATAGGAGTCATTATGGGAATATGATATCCACCAAACAAGAGAGGAGTATGCGGAGGAGCCATTCCCCCAGGTCCAACACTAGGATTTGCATTATTCGCTGGAATGGGGGATGAAATTTGCGATGTCATATTTGGCATACCAAAAGAGAAAGCCTTAGAGATCGAAGGTATGGACTGAGAATTGTATCTGGGCATACGAAAAAGAGACCCAAAAGGGTTCGTTACTATGGGTTGAGTAGCAACCACAAGCCAAATAGGAGTAAGGAAGGGAACCTCCAGCACTGGAACTGAAACAATTGAAGGAATCGAAGGAGTCCCATTAATCATAGAAGGTATAGGAGTCGAGGGACTCCCAGTGCCTTTCTAACTCGACTTAGTACTCATAATTGTATAATCACAAGTCTGTTAGGTGGAGGTATGGGTACCATGTTTAGTAACTTTACGCCTTTTAGAAGGAAAAGTCTCAATATGTGGTGGGAAATTTAACAAAAGACAAGAAATGCAAGGAAGTTGGTCCAACCCCATGATGACTCAATACTCTAGATATAAAAAACAAATCCTATGACCAACTAACAATCAAAGAGTGAACCAAAATAAAAATAAAAGGCCAAATGCACACAAACAAGATATAGTATCTAAAAAGGTGCCTCCCTCACTAGAGTAGGTGTGCCTCACCCAAGAGGGGCCTGATACTCCCTTCAAAAGATTGGATGTATCAAAATATGTTATAAGGGACCTCCTGGGCTTAACAACGCAGTTAGTCAAAGTCCCTCAGAGAGGTAATCCTCCATAAAGGTTGTGTGTTGTCCAACCCTTATCTGACTCAAGGTACCTGCATAATAACCCCTGCAAGCAACCTATGTGGCTACCTATGTCAAGAAGAGCCACCAAAATATAACCAATTTGTAGGATAACATTCGTAAGTCAGGTCCGTTGTATGGGTAGGGTAACAAATCCTAAAATCTTGAAAGAACCCCCTCTCATGAAATTAAAGGTACTAGAAATACCTCCAAATACAAATAGATCCCCAAAAATATCTCTAATGCTAAGAAGGTATTACAGGGATATCTCTGCAACCAACTTCTTACGACCTCGTACTTAACTCTGGTGTGAGAAGAGCATCTTGATGTAACTAATTACATAATGTATTTCACCACTCCCTTGTCAGACACATATGTTTAGTTTAATAGCCTTGGAGAAGTTTACTCACAAAATCCTATTACAAGGCCCTATATCCTATGCTTGTTTGTGTACTCTGAAAAAAAAATCGTTTCTAATCAATTTTAGTTAATGAACGTTACTTTTAATGGCTTTGTTTACTCAAGAGATGTGTTCATGAGACTGATGATATTATGAATTAGCATATCAAAGAAATGAATATAAACATAGTGCTGAGTCTTAAATTATTAAAAGATGGTAATCTTTTAAAATGGAACTTTCAATGCAACTTCTACAATTTCAATAAAATGAAATATTTCCACATGTATCAAGATCAATACTAAGAACCCAAAAGAGAAAATTCCATAATGAAAAAATGAGAATTTTTTTTTTTGTATTTTTGATATAAAGAAACGAAAATGCAAGCTCTAAATAACAACTTGATATATAGACCCTACTGTAAGAAAAAAGAGACAACCCAAGAAGGATACCAAGAAGAAAACACTCAAACCAAGATGCAAGACAACAGATGAAAAATATGATAAGAAAGAATAATGCCCAAAAATTGAACAAAAAGAAGGTTTCCTATCACTCTGTAAGAACTCAACAGTTAGGACAAAGACCCAAGAAGACATAGGAACAAACCAAACTCACCCAACAAACACCAAACTCATGTAGTAAGAAAAAATGTTGATGTATGCGATTGTTTGAGAAAAACTCACATATGTACGCACCCTATAGAAGGAAAACTCGTGTATGTACATTTATGTCAAGGGACAACCCATGTATATGTAGTAAAACACTTTCCAGGGAAAGGATTAGGCCAAGAAACTCAGATGAAAAGTAAAATTAGGTTCTCAAGCAATCAGGCGACAAGGAAACTCAGGCTAATAGAGAGAAAGTCAAGGAGAAAAACACTTCAAACCCAAAACATAATATCACTCCACAATATGGTCGCTAGTTCTATTACGATGAAAATCTCTCTATGGCATGGGAAAACCACAACAGAGGGAATGACTATAGAAATCAACTCTAATATCAATTATGCTATATAAATGAAATTCGAACAAGACAAGGCCAATAGCCTACCTCGTCTGGACATTCGATGAAGACCACCATTGAGCACACAACTCAAAGATTTATACCTGCAATTTGTCCTCAAAAACCAAGATACGCAAGTATATGGTGATAATATATAATTTTATCATATAAAATAGAATAATCCATTAATATACATGACAAATATGCCCATGGAATATTAATTCAAATAATTGAAAGATATCAATTGGACAAGAAAAGAGTATTTCTATTAAAATAATCAACAAAAGTATACAAGTAACAAACTTCAGTGTCGACACATCTCAGAACCGAGAAACTAAGTCTCTTATATATGGGCCTCCACCACTTCAATCCTCCACCAAAAGAAATCTCATATAAAGGAGACAATGAGGTTCTCCATCAAAGAAGGAAGATATTGGGGGGATGAACAATGAGTTCATAATTTAAAGGATAAAGGGATACAAACTCAATGTGAAGTGGAAATTTCTCCAGATTATCTTTTCTCTCAAAAGTTGAATTCTCTCCTCCTCCATAGCTTGCATATGGCTCAATCTATAGCCTTCGAATGGAACACAATGGTGTAGTTAGAATGTTTCCAGTATATGGGAGGTCAAGGATCATGGATCTCATGATGTGACATGAAAACCTGACATAATTTTTAATTTTGAGCACCAAACCCGCTGTATGCGGGTTGTAGTGGTGCAACGTGCGTATACGCATGTTGTCTAACTGGTAGGGTGCATGTATGTGGAAAAATATTATTTTTTGAATCTGGGAAGTACAAAAGGGGACTTAAAGTCTGCATAGGGAAATGGACAGGACATCCAAGTAAGTTGCATGGGGTGAGGCCAAATTTTTTATAACAACAAGAAGTTATTAGTTGAACCCAAAATAAGGAAAAAGGGTAAAACAATTTTAAAGAAGTTACAATTTGGCCCTAAATTTAAGTAAATCAGTGACTTGGAAAAGTATAAATACACATCAAGAGCCTCTTATTTGTACACACGAGTTTATTGAATATCTGTGTAAGTGAGAAAGTTATTGTTTTTATTTTTAATTTCCTAGTTTTTCCATGACTTATGGGACTAGACTGTGGATTGAGAAACCCATCTCAGTGGAATCTAAGTCATCAAAGTCACTTGATGTTCACACCCATCCTAAGCCACACCAACCGTTAACATGGTTGGATTTGTTTTCTCTGCAAGTTTCAAACCGATGACTTTAACATCATGGAGTGCCTTAACAACACACTCTATCACCGACTATCATACACCTTGGAAAAATGTGAGAAATTTATTGTTATTTGAGATAACCAAGGATATTTGAGGTGAATTGCAGAGGGAATATGAAGTGAAGAAGGGAGAAATTCCAAGGGAGGATGAAGTCTTGTGATTATGTGTTATAAGGTATGTTATTTAAAGGACATATTACCATTTTCACTATAAAATGTTTATATAATTATTTAGATAAACAAAATTGGGGGAAGTTGAGAAGACAGGTCAAGGTACCTGTGGTACAAATTTCATCTTTTGGGTCGTTTCATTTTCTTAGATACACATTGTGGAAAATAGGGTTTTTGGGTAGTCCTGAAGCGAGTGTCAAACAAGTGTTTTGAGTAAAATAGTCATAACTTATTCATAGAGTATCCAAATTTAGTGAGACAAAATGAATTGGATAGAGTACATTCCGTAGTATGTTTTATATGAGTTTCATATCTAGATATCTAATATCTCACACATGGAATGATCTACATGTTTTCTCTTTGGAATAAACCATGATTCCTCAAGGTATGTCATTTTTCCTATAACTCGTTTTTTGAGATGTGTTCAAGTAGTGAAACTTGGAATAATTATAGAAAGAATATGGAATAATATTTGGTACAAATTACATACCTTCATTCATTACAGGTGTGGAATCATTCTTGTTGAAATTTATGGTTTGTGATTAATCCAAAAACTAGTCCCGTGAGACTAAGGTAAGGTTTGATGAAGATGTTATTCTCTTGTTATTGAAGTTCAGGAAGGTGTGAAAGTATATGATCACATACACCAGGTTTATTACAGATTTACAGGTATGTTTATATGTGTGTTTTGAGGGTTACATGTTGATGATGTTATGGTGCATGCTTGAGGAAAGTCTTTGGTATATTGTTGAGGCATTGGCACATGTTTGAGGCAAATATTAGGTGCATGGTTGAGGAATATACTTGGTATATGATATTGGTTTTTTGGTAGTTTTTCGAAGCACGTCATTGATGTTATGTTATGTTACATGGTGTCTGACATGATTGTGACATATCATGAGTGATATGGTATATGGTTGAGGCACATGGTTTGAGGAGCATCTTGGATATCGGGAACATTGTTTGAGATACATTTTTGGTATATGTATGCGACATTCCTTGGTGACATTGATGTGTGGTGAGATACATAGTTGATGTATTATATGGTGTTGGCACATGGTATGGCACAAGTTTTGGTTGATGCACATTTTGGTATAGGTGTTGGTGAATGGTTGATGCACTTATTATGGTACAAGTTGTGGTAGATGACTGATGCTTGGTATGGAACATAGTTGAGAGACATATCTTGTGATGGTATGTTGGTAATATTGGTACATTATTGGTAGAGGCATGTCTTGATTGTTATTCACCATTAAATTGTTATTGTGTGAAATCAATATTTCATAATCTAGCAGAATGCTAAAATGGTTTGGAATCCCGATAAACTAGGAAAGGGGCTAAATATGGAAGGAAAGGGATAAATATGGAAGGAGAGCTAAGATGATCGGGTATGAAATGTTGGGATCATGAGTTCTCAAGATAAAAAACAGAGAATGATTTCGGGGGGTGAAGCTCCACGTGGTTTAATTTTGAAGGGCGGTCATGAAATTTAAACTGTGGTTTTGTCTTGGAGGTATGTGGAATCACCAAGTGCATTTTGGGATGAAAAGTGGGTTGCCTCAAATCACTTTATCATGCCCCCCCAAAATGGAAAAGTATAAAAGGACATTTATTATTTATTTTATTTGATTATTATTTTGAACACTCGACCATTAGAACCTTGGCACGACCATCATCTTCCACATGCAGCTCAACAGTACACTAACTCAATATGCTAGTTCCACTCATTTCCAGTTATAGGGAAGAAGGTATGATCCACATCAAATCATATCCAAAAGGATCCAGAATCCAGATCAAGAAACGTTTCATGCTGATCACTATGATTGGTTTCAAAACCGAAACATTTATTTCTTATCATTTTGATCGGTTTCAAAACTGAAACATTTCTTTCTTATCATTGTAATCAGTTTCAAAACTGAGACGTTGCTTTATAATCATTATAATCGGTTTCAAACTGAAGGAACTCAAATTGTATAAATATTAGGAGTTCCAAATGTATTAGGGGTTGGAAGAAGTGCAAGGGCATGATTTTAGCTATCTGGAATTTGAATGTAATTTTCTGAAGCTTAATAGAATACACATGTAGATGTCCTGAATTTGCCATGAAAACATTCTAATGGTGGTGGTTTGAGTTTCATATTCCTTCTTCGTATGTATTTCTTGTGCATTTAAATTCCATTTTCATTGTTTTTTTTTTAAATTGGATAGTTAAAGGCCAAGAATTCATCTTGTGATTCTCTCGGTTTAATCAATTTAAACTATGTTAGTTCTTCATAACTAAGTCATAATTCATTTTATTTAATGCTCTGATGCAGTTATATGTTTTTCCTTTCTTCTTACACTCTGCAAATTACAATTTATAACTCAAATTCATCGCCTCATTTAGCCTTTATCCTATGGAGAGTTCAATTGACCAGTGAGTGCATCCATTCATTTTCAGAAGTTTGAGTCCATATCCCTAAGTGTCCCACCCCTTCCTTGCTAGCGAAATTATAAAAAAACCTTTAAAGAAACAAAACCTAGCCACTGACCTATTAAATAAAACTCATCTGTTAAAGACCAACTGACAGGAGAGAGCACTCTTCAAGATGAGCAGGGTAGTACCCAACGCTAAAGTGGTTTGTAGGTTAACTTATCATTTCTTTGATGCAACCCAAAGAAATTACCGAGTGCTAACATTGGTGATGTTGGACATCTATTTGAGAGGTGTCCTTCATGTATGATCCATGAGTATCATTGATAGTGACAATGACTGGTTATAAGTTTATGTGAAAATGGTAGTGATAGTGATAGTGGAATTGACAATGACAATGACAGTGGTAGTGGCAGTGAAAATGATAGTGGCAGTGATAGTGGTATTGATTGTGGTAGTCATAGTTGGCCTACACTTATATTTGAAGGAAACAGGATTGGGAAAGGAAATGGGGTTGAAGCCTCCTTCTGGTTGGTTCCGGAGAACTCAGTGAGTTGGATATTCCTTCAGGTTTTGTCATGTAAATAGGGGGTTGTATCATCCTTCCAGTCGTAGCTAGAGAATTTGGAGGTTGTTACTTCCTATGAATGAATTCTGGTATATATAATAAATCATTAGGTGGTTTTCTCCCATTTAGGTTTTCGCGTAAATACTTGTGTACTATGTATTTGATGTGATGATGTTGATGTGATATTTTTTATAATTATATACTCATGATATATTGAATGCAATCATAGATGATACATTAATGATACATTTATTACAACTGTTGATAAAGTTGAATAATATATATTGTGGTCAAAAGTGGTAAAAGTGCTCATACTAATTCACCCCCCCCCACTATTTAGTATTCTAACAATTGGTATCAGAGCAGGTTCCTTTAGGAAATAGTTTCACCACTGGAAGGAAGATCATGGAGAGCAACAATTTAGATAAGAATGGAATACCACATTTTGATGGATAAAACTATGCATTCTAGAGAAGAAGGATGAAAACATATGTACAATCACATGGATTTGATGTTTGGAAACCATTAGTAGATGAATACAAATACTCTGAAAACCAAATATCAATATAGCATAGAAAAACCTCAGAATAAGTACTCAATGCCTTGAAAAAGAGATAATTTCAGATAATAAGCCTCTTCAAGGGGGGAAACCTCCCTTTACCCCACATAAATGTTCAAGTACAAGATGATTCAAAATGAAAATGTATCCTTGGTATATATAGGAGACTAGGAGGTATAATTACAACTAATGGAATAAAGCCGACATAAATAAAATAACATTACTAATGTAATATGCCTTAGTTAAGGGGTAATGAGACAATATTAGGGCTTAGCATGCCCCTCCTCTTGAGACAAGTGTTGTCCAAAATGCTTGAGTAACTCTGGATGCTTCTGTATAAAAGACTCATCTTCCCAAGTGGAATCTTCAGCTGGTAGTTTCCTCCATTTAATGAGATACTCTGAAATTTTAACCCAACATACCTTGGTCTATCTACTAAATATCCTCCAAGTCGTTCCTTCTGAAATGTTGTGGAAAAACATTTATAGTGAAAATTCCAAGGTGTCTCAGATGTAGCAATGAAACCCCAAGACCTTGAGCTCTAATACCATATGTTAAGAACCAAATATCAATATAGCATAGAAAAACTTCAGAATAAGTACTCAACGCCTTGAAAAAGAGATAATTTCAGATAATAAGCCTCTTCGAGGGGGAAACCTCCTTTTACGCCACATAAATGTTCATGTACAAGATGATTCAAAAAGAAAATGTCTCCTTGGTATATATAGGAGACTAGGAGGTATAATTACAACTAATGGAATAAAGCCGACATAAATAAAATAACATTACTAATGTAATATGCCTAAGTTAAGGGGTAATGAGCCAATATTAGGGCTTAACAGATGACCCTTTCTCATCGCATTCTGCCTAGCCATTCCAGTGCAAAGACATCACACTTTGCTCTATCAGTGGCCTTCAATGACCCTTACTCATTGCACTGTGACTTATGCCTATCCCACGATGACTACTATAGCTTTTGTTGGAGTGAGTCAGTTTGCTTCTTACTACCTAGATTTTCCTTGAAATTATGGGGTGAACTTCCTGTGCCCATCATTGATTGATTCTTGAGTTTGGAGCTTGCTTGTGGTTGGTTTTCAGTTATTGAAAGTCTTTCTTTGCTTTGTGAAAGTTTTTTCTCATACTCATTGTCACAAGGATATAATATTGGATCTTTATCTGAGTGCTTGTTCGACAAAGGGTCTTTGGTTTGTATTGAGTTTTGGACTCATTTTATTTGTCAAATTGTTTGTTGATTAAGAAACACTTCTTGCTTGCTTGTATCAAGAGTTTTCTTGTCTTTTTTGTTTTGTTTACATTGTGAATTTGATTTGGGAATGGTATTGAGAGTGTTTTGATTTTCTTGGGTTGCATTTTCCTTTCATCATCATAACTCTGATTTTATATTGGAAAGGAAGAATTGAATTTATTTATTCTTTTTAGCAATCTCTTACAAGAAAATGTTTTACATTCGAAATACAAGAAGAAATTGGAAACTTTGTGTTACACGTCAATATTACTCAATTGGATAAGTGTCGCATGTTCCTCTCAACTTTCGTAAGTGTCACATGTTCCTTACAACCGTCGCAAGTGTCGCATGTTGTTCACAAGTGTCGCAAATGTTGTTCAAGCATACTGCCATGATGACGACACTAAGGAGGCACTTAGAATACCTTGTACACCTGATTTGGATGAAGGAGAATGATTAACTGAAGTCAAGAATCTCTTTCCACCTGAAAGGAGCTCTTAAACTAGGGTTTAGAGGGATAACGCTCCCCTATGGAACCCTTAGGAGTGTTGGCGCTCCCCCACAAGGTACTGGGGAGCGTTATAACACCAAATCACCCCTCTGAAGGAGCGCTACCCATCTCTGAAGCACTGGCGCTCCCCTTGAGCCTACTAGGGAGTGTTATAGCACCCTGATGCCTCTTTTGAGGGAGCGCTATCTAATCTGGGCAGTGGTTGGCCCGTTGAGGAGAATAAGGGGAGGATATTTCAAGTTTGGAAAATAGTTGCATTCAAATTCTTGGTTCAATCAAAAGTTCCCTGATCTAAGGAGGGAATTCCTCAACTTATTATAAAGATACCTCAAGAGGTTAAGCCTCTCTTAACCTATATAAGAAGGCTCTATGATGGTGAAAAGGGGGAAGAATTGCTAGCATGAAACCTATGATCTCATAGGAAACACACTGTGAACTGGAAGAGAGTAATCATTGAAGTTGTTGTCGTCCGGATCGTGGATCTTTCGAGCAAGGGTTAGACAAAGGGGACTTGACGAAGCTATCGCATTCACATCTACGATTGTAAGTAACTGATGTCACTGTTATCATTAATATGACACGCTTGGCCTGTTTCTTTCTAGTTTGTGTTTGATCTTACATAAACTTATCTCTGGTAGATATATCTATTTTCAAGCTAATATCAATAGAGTAGGAAGTGGTCGTACTATTGTTTTGTCTACAGAGCTCATCAAGGAGCGAAAGATTGGAGCTCAACTCGGAGCGTGCAGGGACAAACGTCGATAAAAAGGTACTTATGTTCTCCTTCCTCCTCATGCATTAGTTTGTATAGATTTGAAAGGAAGTTAGTGTCCACATTAAGCACTTTCTGTCTTAGATTTAAGAGTCTAGCTCTTTGAGGCAATCTAACTGTCCGCAGGGAGATTTTCCTACAACAGAAACTGGCAACTCCACTGGGGAGTCCTCAAATCGAAACCTTTTTGTTTTGATTTCTCCTCATTGACCTTGTCTTACCCCTGATTGTTTTCAGACCTGGTTCACCCCCTTTTTGATTGATTTCATGAGATGATTGACTCCCTACCCCATTATACTCACCTCGATTGTCGAGACTAGACTGCAATTTTGGATTTTTTGACACTTTTAGGAGATTTTTAACCCTGGCACCCCTGTGCCTGTGTTAACAGAGCGCCAACGCTCCCTGAGTACCTTACAGAGAGCGCTATAATGCTCCTTGCCCTTTACAACAGAGCGTCAGGCCTCTTTTGGCCAAAAACTTTCCAGAATTGCTCTTTTCAGGGTCTAATCTCCATGTTTCACCTTTTGAGCATCTCTGAGAGTCAATGCTTCTTCCCATTGAACTTTGGCATCTTTCTTTTTGAGGAACAAATACCTTGTTGTTTGGATTTTGTAGCTTATTTCATTATTTTTGAGTTTTTCTGCTGATTTGGAGTTTTGAAACCCATGCATTGTCTTTCTCTCATTTTTGACCGAGCGAGAAACTCTGGTGAAGGACATCAGAAGCCTATGGATCTTTTCATTTAGTTTTAGTTAATGTCATTGTTCTTCGACTTTTCTTTTGGTGTGAAGTTCTTGATTTTTCTTTGTTTTTTCTTTTCTCTTGCTTCTTGTTTTTTATCGCAACAAGAGGGTGTATTGTTTGTACGAAACCTACTTGTGTTTTTCTAAGTTTCCTTGATCCAAAAGGATAATTGGCAGGAGAAGTGTTGTTTCTAATTAATCATTATTCACATACAAACAATAAAGAGGCATCTTCATGATTGATTTTTCATATTAGAAGGTATTTTCAAAAAGTTTTAGCACCACATCATATTTGATTGAAGAAGAATTGTTTGAAGACATTCCTTATTAGTGCTTGTTAGTGAAAATAACTCTCTCTCTCTCCCTTAAATAGATGTTCATCGAAAATAAATGAATTCTTATGATCTTTGATGCATTTTTTTGGAGACTGAGTCATAATTCCATCTTTTTCACTTCCATGCACCCCTTTTTGAGTAAAGAACAACTATAAAATGAACGCTAATTAAAAATTATCTAAAACATTTTCTTTTCTAGGATCCTCCACCAACAATAGACTAAGGCTAGTACTTTAGATTAGGATGTGAGCATAACTCTCCAAAGTTTCCAAAACAAACATTAGCATCTTGAGTTAGGGAGAGTCAAATCCAATTGTCGTATAAGTCTTCCTGGGATCCCCCTCTCACACAGGGGTTACGCACGAGGTCGAATTCGGGAAAGATACGGAGATTATCCCTCTGTGGTTTGACTGATTGTAGTGGTCAGATCGTATTATGGGGATCGCTTGAAGGTAAATCCACAATTACTGAGTGGAATCCTTTTAAGTTGATTTCAGGCTAGATACCCTGCCCGTACGTTCAGACTAGACTGTCGACTGTTCCCGCCCAGGGGTTGACTGCGAATTGGTAACCTTAGTGGCCATAATCTTTAGGGTCTTACACAAGGTGACAGTGAAGGGAAGTCTCATTGTACCTGGAGTAGACATTGGTCAAACTCATTCGGTCTCCTTGGAGGGTAAATCCACAATTACTATGTGGAAGCTTGCACCAAGGTGTAAGTCTGTTAAGTAGGTCTCCATTGTAACTGTTCCACCATATCCCCACCCCTTCTTGAATTGATCATGCAATGTTGGATTTCATCACCAAATAGTACAGTCATCGAGAGAAGGTCTTGTTTGCTTGGTTGTGATTCCTAGATTTTCATTAGCGTATGTTGTTTCTTTTTGGTAGTTGGCCATAGATATTTTTCGTCGACTCTTTTTCACCAACATCGACCCTCCACGCCATTCGCGGAGGCTACAGGGAATTCCTCTAGAAAATATGGAAGGGAACACCCCTTTACCCCCTCATTCTACAGAGGAATCTCCTCAACAGAGCGAGGTTCAAGACACTACAACTTCCCAAGAAGAAGTTCCCACTCCTTTAGAGAATTTTTGAATTGTTTCAGAGTCTTCAGAAGATTTCCGCATTCCAGAGGGATATGAGAGATGTGTTCTCCAACTAAATTCAGTCGGTGAATTTGTCGTCATCAATCCTTCTGACATTCTGATTGGGTCTCATTCGAACCCTTTGGCCGATGACCCCTTCTGGACCATAGACATTGTTCGAAGTCCACCGCGCTTGGTGCGGGATCTTTATGGAATAGGAATAGGTGCCGACGCGCCTATCACCTACATTGTACCTTTAAACCATTTTACCGGTACTACCACTTTTTCAGCCACACCGTCCGTTGGTCCGAACACATCATCTATTGGCCCAAGGTCTACTTTCCCTCTCCAGACGACCCATTCTACGATGGTCCCTCACATTCTGACTATTCCTGAAGGTAATGCGGTGGTTAGCCAAGCTACAATTGGCACACCTGTAACACCTAGACCTTCATCATCACTCCCTTTTGGGTATAGAGCACTCAACTTTTCCACTATCGCTACTACCCAAGCTATGTCGGGAAGTTCCATACCTATCCAACAACCTGGAGGGACCGGTCTTAGTGGTCCTAATCCATTCAACGGTACTGGTCAGTCATTTATGTCTGGTTCTCAAATTTCGGGAACTCTACCTCAAGCTGGGGGGCATCCTCCCACCGGAGGACAACTTCCATTTGGAGGGCACCCTCATGCTGGGGGGCAGCCTCAATTCGGAGCTTACCATCAACTGTATGGAAACAATGTGTCTGCCACACCTAATCCATGGAATATCCCTTTTCCAGGAAACCCACAGTTCTCGGCAGGACACAATTCTCAAGCTCCACAACAAGCTCCTTATGGAAAAACACCAAATCCATCCTATAACCCTCAAAACCCATCTGGTTATCCTCCGCTCACACATGCTTCTCAAAACATCTCAAATCCTATGTACCCTGGTCAACACCAACCTTATACAAGAGGACCCACTAGTTACAATTATCCGCATAACCCAGTGTATGTCCCTATTGGTGTCCCTATGCCACACCAGTATTACCCACAAGTTAAATGACAACTACCTTTCCTAGAAACACTGGATCTTCCAGACTTGTCTTGGTTAATGAATGATCCCATTTTTCATTCTCCAGTTTGGCCAGCTATCCCAGCTAAACTTCCTTCCGATATTCCAAAATTCGACGGAAAGTTTGGAGAAGACCCAAACAACCACATGATGAATTTCCATCTGTGGTGTTCATCCAACTCCCTGATGGATGATTCTATACGTTTGCATCTTTTCCAACGAACGCTTATGGGTTCTGCAACAAAATGGTATATTGAACTACCACGAGCTTATTTTCATGATTTCAACTCCCTTTCCATGTCCTTCCTCACACACTTACAACTACCCATTCGATACGAGACGGGTACTGAACTATTGACCTCCCTTCGTCAGACAACTTCCGTGCATATCTCCGATCATATTCATGAATGGATAAGACGACGAAGGCTAATCAAAGTGGTCATTCCTGACCAATTATTAGTGGAATGGTTCACCAAATCACTGTTACCCCAGATCGCTCGTGATGTTTCCATGGGTGGTGTAGTCACCGAGGAAGAAGATATTGCCCGAGCTCAGTACTTAGACTTAGTTTATTCACAGTCTGGTACTCTGTACGAGTTGATACCGAATGCTACCCGTGCCACTAATGATCCATCCAAACCATCATCTACCTTGCACACAGATGGATTTATTGGCTCCGTCAAAACCCAATCTACTTCCCAGTCAACTGGAACAATCCAGCAGTCCACTCCGACACCTGCTCCCAGTTCGACTGCACCCTCTTCTAAGCCCCCACAAACTCAGGTCTCTGAGGTGAATGCGGTCCAATAAACCCCTTCACAACAACCTGGGGGCAAGAAGAAAGAAAGAAATAAACCAAAGAAAAAAAACAACAATGAACAACCAAAAAATCAACCGCAAACCCCTGCTACCGGGAAACAACCACAACGGAAACCGAAAGTCCCATGTCTCATTTGTGGTGATGACCACTACACCCAAGACTATCCACATCACGATGAAGTTGCCAAGATCTTTAAGGGAAATTCACAACCCGCTGTGCTTACTCAGCCTTTCCCACAGCAACAATCTTTGGTTTCTCAAACCCCCACCCCAGGGGGCAGTTCCAACCAATCCCATGATGAGGCCTCAACAAGTGCCCACATTTACATGTTTAACAGGGTTAATCTGACCACTCACACTGTGACATATGACACACTAGTTAAACCTGATAAGTTGAAGACTACTAATGGTTCTTCACCGGACCCGTTACCATCTTCCGTTAATCCTCCGTCTGCAAGCCCTCCATCCAGGCCACTTCAGATTGAGAAACCTTCGTTTGAATCCATTTTACACCCTCCTAAGAGCACTATCCAGAAATCCACCTTTAACCCTAGTTCGCGGGCTGCCCAAAACTACAACATCGTTGAAGATTTGGCTCAAGCACCGTGTGCTATGTCCGTTTTAGAAGTTCTACAACACTGTCCTAGCCAACGTAGAACTCTCTTAGCTGTCATTGGCGCTTTTGATCCTAATTCATCAAATAACCTCACGTTTAACCTAGATGATCATCAACCACAACTCTCCCACCAACTAGCCTTTCAGATCGATGTTATTGTTCACAATCAACAAATCCACCGAACTATCTTGGATGAGGGAGCCTCTACTTGTGTCATGTCTCTGGCTTGTTGGAAAGTCTTAAAATCATCTACCCTTAACAAATCCCCTACGATGTTATGTGCTTTCGATGGGTGAGGTTTTCATCCACACGGACTGTTACAATCCCTAGCCGTTCAGTTGGGCGGAAAAACTGTTACCATTGATGTCGAGGTGGTCGATGCCCCCCTCGATTACAACCTACTACTTGGAAGAAGTTGGTTTTATGCTATGAGTGTCGTCACCTCGTCGGTGTTTCGATGTGTACAATTCCCCCATCAAGGCAAAATTGTCACTATCGATCAGCTTGATTTCTGTACACCCAACGCTCGCGTCCCTGTCACCAACAACATTCCCTTTTTGGGAGACCACCTAGTTACGTATGAAAGCGTTGGTGTTGGCTTATTTAAAGATTCTAGCCTCATGGGTACCTTCCCTACACCACTTCCACCCACTGCGCATCATATTGCCACCGTCAATATGATCTCGACTATGCCTTATCAATCCTTGGAATCATTTGATCCTTGGGTTGGACCTAGTCCTATGGAATTCGATGTGCTCGGTGACACTATGCCACTTAGCCCAGCCGAGGCCGCATACGTAGCTATTCAATCTGCCTCTCCCTCTCTAGACAACCTACATTCATTGGCACCTGATGCCTACTCGATGCCTTCATGGTTGGATTCCCTATCATCTGCAATCGATTACATTTCCCAAATTTTCCCTTCTGACGAATCTATTATGGAAATGCTTAGTATTGACGATCTACCTTGGCATGATAACCATCATCGATCCTCTTTTCTTCCTCCTTTGGAAGAAATCCACCAAGACATACACTCTGTCTTCCCTCCCGATGTTATCGATGCTCTGTAATCTCCCATCCTCACACAAGATACTCTCTCTGAGGGGAACATGGGTAACATCTCTACCATGATTGTTATTGATATTTCGATTAAAGAAAGTGTCATGGAAAACATTAACCTTGGTGCTAATTGCACACCCGAAGAAGTGGTCTCTTACACCGCTTTGTTTAAAGAATTCTGCGATGTTTTCACTTGGATCTACGAGGAAATGCCAGGGATCTACCCTTCGATTGTTGTGCATGAAATCAAGACTTACCCTGGTGCGAAACTTGTTCGACAAAAACTCTGCCCGGTTCATCCCAAGAAAATCACAGCTATAAAGGAAGAAGTTGAGAAACTTCTAAAATATGGCTTTATCTATCCTGTCCCGTTGACATAATGGGTCTCCAACCTTGTTCTGGTTGCCAAAAAACAAGGGACCATCCATGTTTGTGTTGACTATCAGGATCTCAACAAAGTGTGTCCCAAAGACAACTACCCCACGCCCTTCATCGACCAAATCATTGATAATTGTGTTGGGAGCGTAATCTTCTCTTTCATGGATGGCTTCTCTGGGTATAACCAGATTGAAATCTTACCTACTGATCAACATAAGATAGCCTTTATCTACCCATGGGAAACTTTCACTTATCAAAAGATACCTTTTGGTCTCAAAAATGTTGGTGCTACTTTCCAGTGGGCCATGGCGTACGCTTTCCATGATATCAAGCATATCACAGAACCTTACCTCGACGACTTACCTGCCCACTCATCCAATCGATCTGATCATGTTGATCACTTACGAGCTATTTTTCTTCGATGTCGGTTCTACCGCATCCACTTGAACCCACATAAGTGCATTTTTGTTGTCGAATCCGGTCGACTCCTCAATTTATTGTCTCTAAAGACGGGATTAGGGTGGATCCCTTAAATATCAAGGCTATTCTGGCCTTACCCCCGCCCACCAATTTAACCCAACTCCAAAGTTTGCAAGGCAAAGAAAACTTCCTTCATTGTTTCATCTGTAACTATGCTGAGATAACTAAAGGATTCATGCGGTTACTGCAGAAAAACACCCATTTCATCTGGGATGACATCGCTCAATGATAATTTGATGCTCTGAAGCATGCCTTGACCCACGCACCTTTGTTACACCCTCCGGAGTATACAAAGGACTACATCCTTTACTTAGCCACCTCCACTTCCACTATTGCGATGGTGTTAGTTCAGGAGGACCCCAACGGTGAAGAACATGTGATCTATTACCTGAGCAAGAGTCTATCTGGACCCGAACTCCGATATTCACATGTAGAGGAACTGGCTCTAGCAGCCGTCATTGTTGTCCAGAGATTCTTCCATTACATCTTACTACGCACCACCACGGTGATTGCGGACTCAAACCCCATGTTCCATGTCCTGACGCGTCAGGTGCTTGGGCAAAAATATTCTAAATGGATCGTCATCCTTCAAGAATTCGATCTTGAATTTACAAATTCCAAAGCCAAAAAGTCCCTGGTGTTTGCGGAGCTCATCTGTGATATCCCCCGTGATGATGAAGGCATGGAACCTAGAGATCCTCTCCCATAGGAAACTCTTTTCCTCATCAGCACCTCTGATCCTTGGTACAGAGAAATCCTCCTTTACCTCCAAACCCAATGCTTTCAGCCCAACATTTCCCGCAAAGAACGTCGACGTATTCGCCACCATTCTCATCGTTATCTTATCGTCGACGACACCTTGTATCGCCATGGTATTGACACTATCCTTCGACGATGTCTGATTCATGAGGAGGCTGAACGCGTTCTAAATGATTGTCACCTTGGCGCCTGTGGCGGTCACCTTTCTGGGATGGCCACAGCCCAAAAAATCCTACGTGCCAACTACTTTTGGCCCTCGATTTTCAAAGATTGTATTGAGGCAATCAAAAAATGCCCACCCTGCCAAGTCTTTAACAAGAAGGCCTGCACCCACCCTACTACGTTGCACCCCATTATCACCATCGGCCCCTTTGCCAAGTGGGGTATCAATTTCATGCAATGTAAGCCTACCTCAGCCGAGGGGCACGGTTATATAATCGTCGCCATCGACTACTTTACAAAATGGGCTGAGGCTATGCCTACCTTTCTGAACGATGGTTATACCGCAGCTCTGTTTCTCTTTAACCATATCATAACTCATTTTGGTGTACCATGCGCCATTGTCACTGATCATGGTGCACACTTTAAGAACCAGATGATGAGCGAATTGCATGTCAAATTGGGTTTTCTCCATGAAAACTCATCGCCTTACTATCCTCAGGCCAACGGACAAGTTGAGGCCATCAACAAAGTCCTAAAAACCATGATTCAATGCGTGGTAGGGGAAAACAAGACATCGTGGCATCTACAACATTTTTCTACTCTCTGGGCTTACCGTACTTCCATGAAAACCGCAACTGGATTTACTCCTTTCCAGTTAGTATACGACATCGAAGCTGTTTTACCAATCAAGTGCGAGATTCCATCTTTGAAACTTAAAGTAGAACTCCTACCCCATACTTCTGCCGAATAAGAACGCTTCTTATATCTATCCAAACTGGACGAGACACGTCGTGATGCCACTCTTGTTAACGAGGCACATCAGAAGAGGATTAAAAATCAATACGACAAATCCGTCCATCCCTTAACTTTTGCAGAAGGAGAATTAGTCCTCGTCTATGACCAAGCTCATGACAAATTGGGGATAGGTAATTTAGAACCTCTGTGGCATGGCCCTTACATTTTGAAACGTGTTCTACATAGAGGGACCTACGAGTTAGTGGATTATGATGGAATTTCCCTAGGAGATCCCCAGAACAGGCTTTACCTTAAAAAGTAGTATGCCTAGATCACCCAGCATGTGTACTTTGTACATTATTGTATTTTAGTTTGGTGTGTCTATTTCTTTCGCGTGCTCGAGTCTTTACCGTTGCCACTCATACTGTGCCTTGTTTTTTCATGCGCAGACGACATCAGCCTTTCCTATCTTTTTTTGGTTTGCGGATGGCGCTAGTAGACATACCCGGAACATTGCTTCGACAACATGGGTCATTTACCAATTTGACGAGGTGGTGAGTTCAGGAGGTATTTGCTTAGGAACAACGACTAATAACATGGCAAAATATCATGCTGTCATCCGAGTTTTGACGCAAGCCTCCTCCCTAGGTATCTCTCGTATCATTGTTTACTTAGACTCCCAACTCGTGGTCTATCAACTCAATCAAATCTATGCTATCTGTAATCCTATCTTGCTACGTCTCCACCTACAAGTTCGTCGTCTCAAACGAATGTTTGATTACATTGAATATAGACACATTCCAAGAGAACTCAATAGTGTTTCGGATTCGTTAGCCAATTACATCATGGATCAGTATCTTACCCATATATAAGATTTAAGGAAAGAAAAATTGTACATCACATGTAAATTAAAACACATCACATTAAAGGAATCATCATGTACAAGTCATGTAGGCACTGTAAAAACTCGAAACTGTATATATATACATAGCGTGACTGAAAATGTTTTGATTACATCAAAAAAGTATTTAGAAGAGAAAAATGTTGGGTCTTTTCACCCATACAACATCGCCTGAAAAATCATACAAAATAAGATCACCAGAGAGACTCTAATCTCCCTACACTACATTGTGCTGGGAGTAACATATCATTGCGCGCACTATGCACCTCAGTAGAGAATTGACATTCTCTGGCACTCCCACAGTGTGCCTCTACATATGTAAAGGCACTTCTCCCCTCCGTAGAGGAGGAATGCCCATCGTAAGGCCTTGGAGGTTTCTTTCAACCTCCCGGAGACCTATCACTGGTACTCCTGGATCTGCTGCAACCAGAGCACCCCCACGACGTCCTGGTATCGGTATATCGGCCGGGCGCACTGCTCCCTTGTCTTCATGTTGAAAACAATACATCTTTTAAAAACTCTTCTACATACCCAAAAATATATATATACATTAAAAACTTAAAAAACAAAAACTAGACAAGGTGTTTCTTAGTCTCTTACCTGACGCATCCCAATCTTCCCCTGTGGGTAAAATCAAATCCATGCTCCTGTGGAAATCCACCTCAGCATACGGGAAATCCTCTATACAGAGATATTGTTGTCTCAGCCAAGCAAATAAATCGCCAGTGAAACGGAACTCTGACTCCGCTACTAGCCTCGGAGACAGATTAGTCCACCTCTCCATCCATGGTTCGTCCACTGGTCGCACTACCATTGTTATCTGAGGCTGCATCTGGGGGATATGCTCTAAAAGAAATGAGACCAGAAAAGATCCGTATCCAAACTGTTTATGTACCATCCTACACTGCGAAACCTGTTCCTTCACATTCCGAAGGAACCCTACACTCCAGTTAAACAGTGTTGTCTCCAAACACTGTATGATATAAGCCACCTGTGATCTTGACGCCAGATATGCGCTAGTACTGCCCGTCACGCTCGTGATGGAAAACAAAATGGACCGGAGGGGTAACTCTCAGATATCCTTGATAGGGATTCTACCCCCTACCAGTCTTGCTCCTGGGACACAGTGACGTGCGAGGTACACGCCCACATGCTCAGGTAGTGCCCTCTACCCGGAAAAAGATATAGGGACCCCTCTTTTCGAGAGGCCAGTCAAGAAATATACGTCTTCCAACTCTATGGTTAGAAGCTGTGTTCCAATCCGGAATCCTTGCTCCGCAACATCCCATAAGCCGATCATGTGCTCAAGAAACAAAATCTCCTTCTTAATTTTTTGCAATTTGAAGAATTTTAGTAAGCCACAAGCTCTCAATGCAGCCCATGTACGAGGACTCTGCAAGGAAGCTAAGTCATCCATCTCATGCTCTCATTCTTTCCACTCAATCATGGTCACCGAAATAACCTACAAAACAAAACAAAAAAAACAAATTATTTCATTATTTCATTGTTTTCGACAATTTTCGGCAATTTCTTAAAACATTTTAAAAACATGAAATCTAATGCCCATATTATTTAAAAATACCACGCCCTCTTTTATGATCATCGCACAACAATTAAACTTTTTTAAATGAAACGATTTCTATTATGGCTACATGGGCATATGTGAGACTTTCTCATGGGTTCTTTGACAAAAACGACCCATCCACTTACATATTAAGACATTGGAATATTTTCTATCATCTTTTAAACACATTTTTGCACAAAGAATGTCTAATTCCCATCATTTTTAATGGAGGCCAATTTGATCTTTTTGGGGCGACTTAGGGATTCATTTTTTAAATTAAATGCTACTATGAAAATAAATATTAAACCATGTGATTGAAATAAGGGGAGATGAAGACCTACCTGGTCTGAACGGAAATAAAAATGGTCAACCGTAGCTCTGGTATCAAGCGAAACAAGATCCACCTCCCAAAGTGAGAATCTCCACTGCTACAACTCCTTATGCAAAATGAAATGGTAAAATAAATTTTTCTTGTATTACTATTTATAAACTTCCATTTTTTATAAGGTATAGTTATTTGTGGGTTTCTCTAACAATATAATGGCTTCACTAAACCACTGGATTGCAGTTTTGACATCGCAGGTTTCCTGGCAGTTCTGATCGATTATTTACCTTGTCGCACTCATGATCATAGTCTTAGTTCGTTTTCAAGCTCAAAAATATGAGAACGCACCTGGTAGACTTTTATCTCTTTTTCGGACCTGCATGGACACATGAAAAAGGAACCCCCCTGGAGTCATCTTTAAACTCTTTTCAGACTCTCTAAATATGAAAAGATTGTCGAGTGACCTTGCTTCCTTTCACACTCGTTAAAAGGTTCGAAAAGGGCATCTTTCGAGCGATAGTTTATCTCTTTTTTGCTCTCGTTAGACTACTGTACGAAAAAGGAACTGAGAGAGTTCTCTTTTAAGTGTTTTTCCAAACTCTATAATCCTGAAAAACCTTCGAGTTTTTTGTCTTTGGACTCGCTAAAACACACATCGACAAGCCCATACGGGACCGAACCCTTACTTCTTCAGGTTCGTTAAACAAGGGAAGAGGAACTTACCGAAGGTGAGTTATATTGAGAATCTGTTATCCTCCTCGAGCTCATTAAATCAAAAAGAGGTACTCTTTTATCTAGATGGGGGAAAATTTGAAAGAAGCAAGCCAAGCAGTCTCTTGAGAACATTACCAAGTAATTCTTAGAGTTGCCCTTGAACACGACACTTTGTCATTTACACGCATTATCATCCGTTGAACCTCTGCACTGAGCCAATCCTTTGAGTTTCTTTCACTCCTTTGGGTCACCTGACATAAGTCACAGTATCCACTGCATCATCAAGTTTTGATCCATGTCATGTTTTGTTATTGTGCCTCAGTGTTCAAGGGAAGTATATGCCTCTAGAGTCAGCCATCCCAAATATCTTGCCTCAGAACCCATGTCAGTCCATGTTCATTTGCTCTACCAATTACATATCTATGTCTGTTTCATTTCGTTGATGGGGGATACATTAAGGCCCTCCCTCGATGAGTCTATTCCTATTGACTTCAACACATTATCCAGGAATCAAGCTTAGAAACCAGTTAGTACTTTGGGACCTGCATGTCTCAATGTCATGCCTCCTCACATTCGAAAGTAGGTTTACATCATTGACCTCTGATCGGATGATTCCATGGATGTTTGACTACAGCTCATCCATTCACATTCGTTGGAATGTACTAGGGTACCTTGGGAATCATTGACATTAATGGTGATCTCCCTCGCACTTGTTAACGGTTTTCACTATTGACCGGTAATCAAGTGGTTTCTGCCATGTTCGACATCAGGACATCTATTCGCATGGTTAGATTCGTACCACATTGGGATTGGCAAGAAGACCCTGGGTTGAGTGATCACTTTGATATATGCTTTTCCCAGGTTGTGAAGGAGTTTCTCTTGGATAAATGATATATACATTGTTACATAGATCCACTTTGTATTGGTCGTGGCTATGTCTTGTCATCTCGTAGATCCACTGTGTATTCTTCGTGGCTACGATCAGTCCAGGTCATCAGAGTATAGATCCACATTGTATCCTCGGTGGCTATACCTTTTCATCAATACAATTATGGATCTGCAGTGTATTTTATGGCGGCCATATATTGCAAGTCTTTCTCACCCAAGCATAGGTATGCCTGCCTTGGGTTTTGAAACATGTCATAATATTTGTTGGATGTTTGTGTGTAGCTTCCATCGGGTTCTCTGAGTCTATACCCTTGCTTGAAAATCTACAAAGTATTTCAGTTATCAGTTCGCATCTACTAACTTCATACTTTGGGGGGCAATCTGTTACACATCAATATTACTCAATTGGATAAGTGTCGCATGTTCCTGTCAACTTTCGTAAGTGTTGCATGTTCCTTACAACTGTCACAAGTGTCGCATGTTGTTCACAAGTGTCGCAAATGTTGTTCAAGCATACTGCCATGATGATGACACTAAGGAGGCACTTAGAATACCTTTCACACCTAATTTGGAGGAAGGAGAATGATTAACTGAAGTCAAGAATCTCTTGCCACCTGAAAGGATCTCTTAAACTAGGGTTTAGAGGGAGAGCGCTCCTCTATGGCACCCTTAGGAGCGCTAGTGATCCCCCATAAGGTACTGGGGAGCGTTATAACGCCAAATCACCCCTATGAAGGAGCGCTACCCATATCTGAAGCGTTGGCACTCCCCTTGAGCATAATAGGGAGCGTTATAGCGCTCTGATGCCCCTTTTAAGGGAGCGTTGTCTAATCTGGGCAGTGGTTGGCCCATTGAGGAGAACAAGGGGAGGATATTTCAAGTTTGGAAATCAGTTGCATTCAAATTCTTGGTTCAATCAAAAGATCCCTGATCTAAGGAGGGAATTCCTCAACTTAATCTAAAGATACCTCAAGAGGTTAAGCCTCTCTTAACCTATATAAGTAGGCTCTATGATGGTGAAAAGGGGGAAGGATTGCTAGCATGAAACCTATGATCTCATAGGAAACACATTGTGAACTGGAAGAGAGTAATCATTGAAGTTGTTGTCGTCTGGATCGTGGATCTTTCGAGCAAGGGTTAGACAAAGGGGACTTGATGAAGCTGTCACATTCGCATCTACGATTGTAAGTAATTGTTATCATTGTTCTCATTAATATGACATGCTTGGTCTGTTTCTTTCTAGTTTGTGTCTGATCTTACATAAACTTATCTCTGGTAGATAGATCTATTTTCAAGCTAATATCAATAGAGTAGGAAGTGGTTGTACCATTGTTTTGTCTACAGAGCTCATCGAGGAGCGAAAGATTGGAGCTCAACTCAGAGGATGCAGGGACAAACGTCGATAAAAGGGTACTTCTATTCTCCTTCCTCCTCATGCATTAGTTTGTATAGATTTGAAAGGAAGTCAGTGTCCACGTTAAGCACTTTCTATCTTAGAGTTAAGAGTCTATCTCTTTGAGGCAATCTACCTATCCACAGGGAGATTTTCTGACAACACTTTGTATTTCATGGTTATTTGGAATTGTGTTCATGCAAAATTAAGGGATTGCAATTAGTAGCTTGTTGTACTTCAAAATAAAAATACCTTCTCCCTACTGTAACTAGAGTTCATTGAATTGAAAATTGGACATTCATCTAGTTTTTCATTTTAATGGGTCAAGGTCATGACATCAACAATTTCACTTCCATCTCCTTTTTTAGTAAGCAATGACCTTTAAAATACAACATAAATCTAAAATTTAATTAGTAACTTTTATTTTCTAAGGATATTTTACACCAACATTAGCTAGGATAGCGCTTTGGAATAGGTTGTGAGGTGCACTCTCCAAAGCATCAAAACACACAATAATATCTTGTGATAGGGAGATTTCAAATCCAATTGCTACCTTTTTTCCTGGGAAACCCTTCTCACACAAGGGTCAAATATGAGGTCTCATTAAGACTAACCGAGTTACTCACCCTGCTTTGTTGGTATCGGTGTAGAGATTATGCGTATTATGGGGGTCGCTTGAAGGTATACCCATAATGATGAGTGGAAGCTTTTCAAGCTAATTTCATTCTAGATACCTTGCCCTTGCGCATGGATCAGACTGTCGAATGTTTCCCTAGGCATCACTGTTGTAGTTGGTAACCTTAGTATCCTATATCTTTAGGGTATTTACACGAGGTGACTGTGGAGGGGCAAGTCTTCACGGTACTTGGAATTGACGTTGGCCAATCTCACTTGGGCTCCTTGGAGGGTATACCCACGATTATGTGTGGGATCTTGCACCAAGGTGTAAGTCCATTAAGCAGGCCGTCAATGTAACTTTTCTACCCTCTTATCCTAGCCCCTTCTTGTCTTGATTTCATGACGTTGGATTTCATCACCAACTAGTGACTTCGAAATAAGAAGGTTTGTTTTCTTGGTCTGATTCTTAGATTTTGTTAGTGAGTGTTGTTTGTTTCCTCTAGTCGGCCATACATTTATTTCATTCTTTTCTTAGCTCGAGAAACATCAGCCTCTGTCATTCACATAAGATGCAAGGGCTATCCTCGAAAAATATGGAAGATTACCAACCCTTGCCTCCTAACTCACTGGAAGGCTCTCCTGAGGAAGTGGTCAATCATGAAGTTTCTTCAAAAGTTGGAAGCACACACTCTTTTGAAGGATTTTGAATTGTTTTGGACTCCATAGATTCTTTTCGCCTCCCTATCAGCACGACCTTGAGTATTGTATGAAATCCACATATGCTCTGGATGAACTCATCTGAAGAAATAGTTGTTGAAAAAAAATTTGAGGTACCTACTGCACCTGGAGCAGGATCTAGAGTAGAGAATCCACTTTTTCAAACTGAATCATTTAGGACCCTGTCTCACACTATTGGAACTTCTAATTTCGGTTTTATCCCTTTGATAGTACATGATCTATATGGTAACCCAGGAGCAAGTCTCGATCGACCTGTAGTATCACAAGTGCCTGAAACCTTTGTCACCTAAATGGTACCTTTAGACCATTTCACTAGTACTACGCGTAGTGTCACCCCCGTTTCACACCAAATATTGATTGGTTCTCACTCGATCCCTACTCTTCATATGGCCCATTTTACTATGGTTCCGCAAGCCACCATGATTCCTACCATAAATGTGGTTATCTCCTAAGCTCCAATTGGGACACCACTTTCATCTAGACCAAATCCATCACTTCCCCCTGGATATACATCTCTGAATCATTTCATTGTTATTCCTACCCAGGGTCCATCCAGACTTTTTGTTCCTTGTGGGTATAATGTTGCTACTGGATTTGTCCCTACACCTTCCCAGGTTCTCTTCGGAGGGATTTATGTTCCTCCTCCACCTTTTCTTGGAGGATCCGGCCCTAGTGGCACCAATCCATTTGGAGGCACTAGTCATTCGTTCACTTTTGGCTACCAGATTCCTATTGGAGGTCAACCTCAAGCTGGGGGGCAACCTCAATTTGGGGGTCAAACTCAAATTGGGGCACAACCTCAACTTGGGGGGAATCCTCAGGTTGGAGTCCATAACCTTTTATATGGATAGAACGCACCTAGATCACAATCCCACCTTTGGAACCTTCTTTCACAAGGAAATCCATAATCATCTGGGGGAAAACATACTCAAGTTAACTCTTTTGTACCTCGTCACTTCGGTCAACTATAACTAGGTTCCCTGAATCCCACTTGGGATCAGGGCATTCAATATAGTGCCCCTTACCAAGGGAACCCTTCTACCCAACCCCACCTTATGGGATATATGTCCCAAAACCCTCCACAACTGAGTCTGGCATGACTAGCTAATTATTTGCAGACTGGTTACAGTCCTATTTATATACCTATGTGACTTCCTCCTCAAAATTACTAGTTTCCACAAGTGAACCGACAGTTGCCTTTCTTGGCCACTTTGGACTTACCTGATCTGTCTAGGATTCTGAATGATCCTATCTTACACTCTCCTCATTGTCTCGTGATACCGGCCAAGTTATCATCTGACACTACTAAATTTCACGGTCGAGCAAGAGAAGATCCTAATAATCATGTTATGACTTTTCACATGTGGTGTTCATCCAACTCCTTGACGGACGACTCCATCAAACTGTGACTTTTCCAACAAACTCTCATGGCCTCGGCAAAAAAATGGTACATCGAGTTACCTCAAGGTTTCTTCAATGATTTTAACACCCTATCCATGGCCTTTGTGACACATTACCAGTTACCAATTCACTATGAGACAGGAATCGAAATTTTGAGTTCTTTCAAGCAATCCTCGTCAACTCATATATCCAATCACATTTATGAGTGGAGGAGAAGAATATGTTAAATCAAAGCTCCTCTTCCTGATCAACTCTTAGCTGACTGGTTTACCAAATCGTTCATTATACCTATTGCTTGTGATGTTTCCATAGGTGGTGTTGTCACTGAATATCAGGCAATTAGTCATGCTCAGTATCTTGATCTTGCTTATTCGCAAATGGGAACACTTTATGATTTCATCCCTGACACTCCTCGTCCTTCCACAAACCCTACCCTGAAACCTCCAACAACCTCTCACACTATTGACAGTGTGACTAGAACCTTCCATGCCGAGACCCAGTCGACGCATGCCAGTCAAACCAATCCCAAATCCAATCATTCTAATTCACAAGATACTCCTACTCCTACTCCTTCCAGTGGTAATACTGCTAAAGTTAATCATGTCCAATCCACGCCTGTCGAAAAGAATCAAAATAAAAAGAAAGGAAAGGGTAAGAACAAGAAGGAAAAGAATAATAATCCACAATCTAATAAAACCAAAACACAAACCATTGATGAGAAATAAAAACGTAAACCTCATTACCCCTTCCTTATCTATGGTGATGATCATTTTATGAAAGATTGTCCAAGATGTGTCAAAGTTACTAAGTTCCTTCAAGGGACCAAGAAGCCTTCTACACCTACCGTTTTTTCACAAACTTTCCCTTCTCAACAACAAGCCCAACTGGTCATTCATGACCAAACTATCCCTTGTACTTCATCCTATGTCCTTATGTGTACTGGTGACTCTAAAAATAACGAAGTTGCAATCACAACTCGAGCCAAAGATTACTCTCTGTCCAAAGATAAAGTTGATGATATACCACCTTCGTTGGTTCAACCTTCTCCCTCTACTTCACCTCCCAATGGTCCTCTTCATCTCAAACGATTGGGTCTCAATACATTCCTTTTCCCTCCTCCCAAGGGCATTGTTCAAAATTCTGTGTTTAACCCTCACGCTCATGTTGCACAAAACTACAACATTATAGAAGATCTTGCACAAGCACCCTCGACGATGTCAACTCTCAAAGTCCTTCAAATTTTCCCGGCTCAATGAAAGGAACTGTTAAAGTCCATTGGTGGAATTGATCCCACAGATAATAATCTCATAATATTTGACTTGGAAGATCACATTCCAAGGCTTCCTCCTCAGTTAGCATTTCAGATACAAGTTGCAGTTGAAAACAATAATATCTGTAGAACTATTATTGACGAAGGATCCTCGACTTCCATCATGTTCACTACTTGTTGGAAAGCCACTGGATCTCCTACCCTCACCGAATCACAAAATGCACTTAAGGCATTCAATGGTATAGGCTTTAAACCCTATGATGTTCTTCCATCGTTGTCTATTATGTTGGAAGGTAAATCAGTAAATGTTGAGTTTGAGGTCTTCGATGCACCTCTTGATTATAACCTTTTACTCGGTCATAACTGGATTGATTGCATGCATGCAGTTGTGTCTACCCTTTTCTATGTGGTACATTTCCCCCAACAAGGAAAATTCATTACTGTTGACCAACTGGCCTTATTTAACTTCGATTCTTGTACTAGCAACGTTCCTTTCATTTCGAGGACACCTCCTGGTTATGAAAGATTCTACTTTGATGGGTACATTTCCAATCCCACCACCCGATATTCCCCCTCCTTTTTTTGCCTCTATTAACATGATATCCACCACCATTCGTGAAACCCCTGAGTCCTACGACCAATGGGTGGTAAATAACCTTGGAGATTACTCTCGTTATGGTGACAAGATGCCTTTAAGTCCGTTCGAATCCACTTACCATGCTATTCAATTGGCAACACCCTCCTCTCCTTCTCTCTATGATTCATATCCTGATCCATTTCATGTGATATGTCCTACTGAAGAGATTATCATGTCAGTCATGTCCATGGAAGACACCCCCTCAGACGATGTACATCATCGATCCATTCTCTTCCTCGAACCTGACACCTTAGAGAGTTACCAATAGATTTTGACTCTGTCGACTGTTGTGATTATTTCCTCAGTTCCCGAGTCATCAAACGATGTTTTGTACGAAGGGAATTTGAGCAACATTTCACCTACCGTTCCTCTCGACATATATATTAAACCCGGATTCATGGAGAATCTTCATATTGGAGCCTCATGTTCTACCGACGAGGTTCACGAATACAAAGCCCTTTTCCAAGAATTCTGTGATGTTTTCACTTGGAGTTATGAAGAGATGCCGGGTATCGATCCTGATATCATTGTACATGAGATCAAGACATACCTGAATGTTAAACCTATTCCAAAAATACTTCACCCAGTGCACCCACGTAAAGTTGTTTCTATCAATATTGAAGTTGAAAAACTTCTTAAAGCTAGATTTATCTATCCCATGTCTTTGACTGATTGGGTATCTAATCTAGTTTTGGTGAATAAGAAACAAGGTACCATCCACATCTATGTAGATTATAGGGATTTCAATAAGGCTTGTCATAAGGAAAATTACCCAACCCTCTTCATTGACCATATCGTCGATGACTGTGCCAGAAGTGAGATCTTCTCTTTGATGGATGGTTTCTCCGGCTATAATCAAATTAATATTTTACCCATGGACCAATAGAAGACTGCTTTTATTTTCCCTTGGGGGACCTTTGCTTACCGAAAATTACCCTTTTCTCTCAGGAATGCTAGTGCGACTTTTCAGCGTGCTATGTCTTATGTTTTCCATGATATAAAGAACATCGTATAACCTTATCTTGATGATCTACCGACACATTCCATGCATCTCCAGAACCACCTGACACATTTTAGGGCCATTTGTGTACATTGTCATTATTATCATATCTACTTAAACCCACACAAGTGTGTCTTTTGTGTGGAGTCTGACCAAATACTTGTTTTTATTGTGTCGATACATGGGATTCATGTAGACCCTTTGAAGGTTTAGGCTATCCTTAATCTATCTCCTCCTTCCACTTTATGTCAGCTCCAAAGTTTGCAAGGGAAGGAAAATTATGCTGAACTTACGGAAGGATTCACTCGACTGCTTAAGAAAGGTTACGATTTTGTATGGGATGATACCACGAACAAATACTTTGAGGCTTTGAAATTTTCTTTAACCCATACACCCTTACTTTTTCCCTATGACTATAGCCGAGATTATTTCCTCTACTTAGCTTCTTTGGACTCTACCATTGCCATGGTATTATTCCAAGAGGATGATTCTCATGATTCGCATGTGATATACTATTTGAGTCGGAGTCTCACCACTACCGAGACCAAATACCTCCATGTGGAGAAACTGGCCTTGGAAGTTGTTCAAGTTGTCCAACGTTTTCATCATTATATCCTATTATGGAAAAACACCATTATTTTCGATTGCAACCCCATGAAGTATATCCTTATGCGACAATTGCTTGGGGGAAAGTAATCCAATTGTATAGTGATTATCCAATATTTTGACTTAGAGTTCGAATGCGCTAAGTCTAAGAAGTCTTTGGTTTTTGTTGAACTGATATGTGATCTTCCCTCCACTGAGACAGGAAATGTGGCAGAGGATTTCTTACCTGATGAATCCCTTTTTCTGATCAATTCTGATGACATATGGTACAGATATATCATTATATATCTCCAAATTCAAACTTTTCGGCCCAATCTCTCTAGTGTAGATCCTCCTCGCATACGCTATCAATCTCGACAAAACATCATTCTCAGTGATACCCTTTATCGTCGTGAAATTGGCTCGATTTTTCGACGATGTCTCACTTACGACAAAGCCGATAAGGCTTTGAATGACTGTCACTCTGGAGCATGTGGCGGTCATATGTATGGATACACCATTGCCCAAAATATCTTACGAGAGGGTTATTTTTGGCCTTCTTTATTTAAGGATTGCATCACTGTTGTTCAGAAATTCCATGCTTGCCAAACCTATAACACCAAGATAAGATATCATCCTTCTCCTTTACATCTTGTAGTTTCCATTGGTCCATTTTCCAAATGGGGCATTGACTTCATGACTTGTAACCCTCACTCATCCAGGGGGCATGGATACATCATTGTAGCTGTGGATTATTTCACTAAATGGGCCAAGGTGGTGCCTATATTTGATAACACCGGAAAAACAACAACATTGTTCATTTTCAATCATATCATTGCTCAATTTAGTATCCCTCAAGCTATCATTACTAATCATGGTAGTCATTTTCAAAACTTCATGATGTCTGAACTTATTGAAAAGTTGGGTCTTCACCATGAAAACTCAACCCCCTATGACCCACAGGCCAACAAACAAGTTGAAGCAATCAATAAAGTTCTCATTACTATGCTTTGCCGGATGATAGGAATTCATAAGAAAACCTAGCACATGATGTTGTTTTCCACATTGTGGGCCTATTGGACATCTGTCAAGTCTACCACGAGATTTACACCTTTTCATCTAGTTTATGGTATCGAGGCTATCTTGTCAATTGAATGTGAAATACCATCTTTGAAACTGGTTGTTGAAATTCTCCCCAATACCTCCGTTGAAGAAGAGCATATTTTGTATTTAATGCAATTAGACGAAACTCGTCACGATGTCTCCCTAGTTATTGAAACTCAGAAGAAACATGTTAAATCCCAATATGACAAGCATGTTAAGACACATGTTTTTTTCTGAAGGTGATATTGTTCTCATTTACAAACATAATCGTGATTTGCTAGGGGCCGGTAAATTTGAGCCATGTGGCGAGGTCCTTACATTTTCAAACATGTATTGGACAAGGGAGCTTATGAGATATTTGATTATGATGGAATCCCTTTGAGTGAGCCATGAAATGGCCTTTACTTAAAGAAATACTTTTCTTAAGTTATTTTTGCATGGGTGCTTGTACTTTTAGTGTATCATACTCTTTCATGTTTTTTCGTTGTTTGGTTTCGACCTTCAGTTGCTTACCTTGCATTGTGCTTGGTTTCCATATGTCAGTGTCTTCGCTACCCTACATTGGCTTTGTTGATGGTGCTAGTCGAAGTACTCATAACTTAGCATATGTTGATTGGGAAATCTACACGCTTACAGACGAATTGATTAGTCTTCACGGTGTTTGCCTCAGTTGTGCAACTAACAATATCACGGAATACAATGTAGTCATCAAATTATTGACCGACGCTGTGTCTCTTGGAATTCGTCGTCCTGTTGTATGCCTCGATTCACATCTAGTAGTCTTACAGTTGAGTAATGCCTATTCCATCTGAAGTCCTACCTTATTAAGGGTATATTTACGAATTCGTCTCTTGGAACGTTATTTTGATTACATTGAATATCAACACATTCCTAGATGTCTAAATACATTAATAGATGCATTGGCTAATTATGTGTTAGACAGACATTTAAGAAATTTATAAAATCCAATCACACTTTGTATATACAAACAAGTAAGCCGGTAGAAGCCTCATATATATATATATATATATATAATGATAAAAGTTTTTACAAAAAGTATCTTTGTACAAAGACTAAAATGTCGAATATGTGAAGCACATGGCTTCATATACAAATATAGCATCAAGGATGTTGCTCGTGGTAACACACGACTTCCCGTGATACTCAACGGAGCAGTCGACCAATGAATGCAGATACTCCTACTATATGGCATTGATAGTGCCTCGGGATCTCATCGATGGTGGCATATGGGAAATCCACTTTTGTCCCCTCCAAGTTCTTCTCTATAGCCTCGTAGTTAGCTATGGATAATCTTGTTACCTTGACTCTCTCCCCTCGCCTCTGAATGGGAGATGAACATGGAGGTTGATGAGGTCCGATGTCTACAACGTCAAAGAGATTTTTTGATTAGTCATTGGATTAAATACGTGAAAAACATATCGTATTGAAAAAATTACAAAAACATTATAAAAACAAAATGTACTTACCTAAGTTCCCCCACTGAGAACCTTAAGGAAGAACCAAGTATGAGTCACCTCAGAATTCCAATATGGAATATGTGTAGTCATATACCATAAGAATCTGAGGCCTCAACCAATAAAAGAAAACATCATTATACCTGATTATAGGCCCATTCACATGTCGAGCCATGAGGTCACACCACCTCTTCATTCTTGGATCTTGTGGGGCCAGTATGCCCCACTCTACCTGTATGCACAAGTTTGGAACCCTCTCTAGGAAGAAGGACACCAAAATCTATCTGTATCTGAATTGTTTCAAGTCACCCTTCCTACACTTGGTCAATTGTTTCTTCGTACTTCTAAGAACCCCATCACTCTAGTTGAAAACACATGGATCCATTAATTTTAGTGCATACTGGAAATATCCCTGAAGGTCCATATGAGGAGATATGATCCCCACCATATGCGCAATGGTGTATAGGATTTTCTGTAAAGTTAAGTCATGAACATCTCGGATGGAAACCTTTTCTCTATGTCTCTCAGCACCTGGCATGCAATGTGCACTGATATAATGTCTTATGGGCTCACCACCTCTTCTAATACTATTCAGTGTAACTTGGGCCCCTCGGCGAGACAACCCAGTCAAAAAACAGATGTCCCAAATATCTATCTCAAGGATGTGAGTCCCCACACGTAATACCTGTTGATCTACGTTGCACATATGGACCAAGTATTCCAACAATCTCAACTAGACCCTCCTACTCTGGATCTTGAAGAATTCTAGTAGTACACACTTCTGGAGAGAATTTATTGTTCCTGGGTCATTCTCGGCGAAGTAATACTCATCCTCATGTTCCCTATCTCTCCATTCCAACATCTTTGTTGTAGAAAACCTGAAATGGAACATAAGAGAGGAATTAACATATTCATCTTTTTTTTGGACACCTTTTGTTGATAGAAACATCTTAAAAACATTTTTACTTTGCGC
Organism: Picea engelmannii; assembly: GCA_009831015.1. Taxonomy (NCBI): domain Eukaryota; kingdom Viridiplantae; phylum Streptophyta; class Pinopsida; order Pinales; family Pinaceae; genus Picea; species Picea engelmannii. The sequence continues at coordinate 1,017,999 of ML780883.1, read as the reverse complement.
ACATCACAAGTTGGCTATCCTGTACAGTGCGGAGTCATCGCACTGTAACTTAAATGTCACCTATGATGACCTTGGGTCATCGCAGGGCATGATACAAGGTGCCTACGATGACCTCTGGGTGCAAGTACCCTACAAAATGAAACCTAAAATGCCATTTATAACCAATTAAAAGTGAAAATGAATCCTTGAAAAGTTGAAGGAAGAGAATATTACCAATCCTATGGAGTCTGTTCGTCAAATGGTCCACCATATCTCCCGCAATCCGCAGTGAAAGTTTGAGGTAAAAAGGGGGGTTTTGAGCAGAGTTTGGGTGGAGTAACAATGAAATGGTAAAAATAAGTTTTTACTCATATTTATTCACTTTTCACTTTTCCATTAATTTTTTTATATTATTTTAATGTATTTCACCTAAACCCTAGGCTTCTAATGGTGTTACAAGTGTTTGATTTTTCGCAGGTGAGAAATCTAGGAGTGGAATTGGAATAAGGATACATATTTTGGGTTTACTTTTATACATTTGTCGTTTGTACAGATCCTTTTAGAGGGTTTTAGGAAAAAATTCGAGCATGGTCTTTGCTCATACTCATGCTCATAAATCAATGATATGGTAACCAAGTATACTTTTTTCATCTTTTCGTACCCGTCAAGGTAACACAAAAAATGAAACCCATGGAGTATCCTTTAAGCTCTTTTCACTCTCCATAAAAATGAAAATATTGTTGAGCGACCTTGTTCTTTTCATGCTCGTAAAGGTATTTGAAGAAAACATTTGATGGGCGGTAGATTATCACTTTTTCAGTCTCATCAAATTAACTTATGAAAAAGGAACTTGTGGAGTCCTCTTTAAGAGTTTTTTAGACACTTTAAACATGAAAAACCCCCGAGTTTTCTCTCTTTGGACTCTTTAAACAAACATCGAAAGACCCATATGTGATCGAACCACTCTTTCTTAGGGTTCGTTAAACATACTCTGAGGGAATCATCCGAAGGATGATATTACATCAAAAATAATATGTTATCCTCCTCAAGCTTGTGTAAAAATAAAGAGGTACTAGCCAGAAATGGTGGGGGGAAGTTTGGGAAATAAATGTGTCTCTGTATCTGTGTTAGTGACAATAATAGTCACTCTTGAACATGACACCCCCCTTCATCATTGTATCTGGGTTGGGAAATCCATTCGTCTCTCATTTGACCATCCACATGTCCATATTTTGGGTCCTCCTTGAGTCAATGCTTCCAATACCATTGTCATGTCGTTCATATATTCAATAGAGGTCTAGCCTTAATAAGCCTCATATTGAGTCGGCCATGTGTAGTTATAAATATTCTAACATGTCAGCCTTCCCTGTGTCAGTTCCAAAACATTTTACACTCTGATATACCTCAAATATGTTACTCATTTCATGTCATTGATGGGGGATACATCAAGGCCCTCCTGTGACGAGTCTTTTTCGGTCGATTTCAGCCCATTATCTAGGAACAAGACTTATAAATCATTTAGTGCCTTAGAGCCTACATGCCTCAATGGAAGGTTTCTTTGTTTTCAATAGTGGGTTCACATCATTGACCCCTGATTGGAAGATTCCATCGAGTGTTCAACTTCAACTCCTTCATTCACACTCATTGGATTGTACTGGGGTACCTTGGGAGTCATTGACATCAATGGTGATTTCCCTGACACTTGTTAACAGTTCTCATCATTGACCAGTAATCAAGTGGTTTCTACTATGTTTGAATTCAACACCTGTAATTTCATGGTCAAATTCATACCTAGAATGATAGAAATGAAGACCCTGGGTCACACAATTCTCGACCAAGTTGCGATGGAGTATTCACGATTTGTATTGACACATAGATCCACTTTGTATGTCTCGTGGCTATGTCCAAATTTGAATTATTTAACGCATAGATCCAGAGTGTATTCTAGGTGTGTTGGCCCTTGGTTATGGACGGTTGCGAAGATTAAGGAAAGAATCATGAAATGCGAGCTACGCAGAAGACAAGTTGTCTGAGATTGGGTCAAAGTGGCCAAAAGAGAAAAAATGAAGGAGAGAAGTAAGAGAAAGTAAGTCATTGGATGGGGAGATCAAGGAAGATAGATCAGCAAGGAAGATGGATCGTGGACAACTCAGGAAGCGGAAAAAGACACCAATGGATGCTTTGGAGCACCTCGTAGGAAAGAAGGAAAAACAGGCTGGTGAAGCCCTGAAAACGTGGGTCAAGTTGACCTAGGGTTTTAGACATATAGGTTTTTTTAATTAGGGTTTTGAAACCTAGGTTTCAGCCTAAGGTTGTCTAAAATTCATTGTAATGTATAAATAAAGGTGAAGAGGACTTGGGATGGGGTCGATGATGTTATGATGAGTGATTTTTGTTATTTCTGATAGAGAATTATTGTGTGGTGAGAGACGTTTGTGTTGTAAGATATTCAGCTGGGTGCAAAGATCAACCCTATAATTGGGTGCACAGGGAGGGGAGAGAAGAAGAGAAAGAAAGAGAGATTTACAGGCTAAGGGTGTAGATATAACTGTATACTTTCATATAATATATTATAAAGCGTAGTTGTGTGGATGTAGCCCTAGGGAGAGGGTGAACCATGTATATCTTGTTGTTGTGTGTGATTGATGTTGTGTTCCTCTGATCTCTGATATACTGTCAATGCAATATTGTGTTAGATATGAGATATAGTTTGCACAGTAGGCTTAAGGAAGATAAATAATAAATAGATCTATGTGTGTGTGTTTCCCTCTATCCACTTTGCATTTCCTCTGGTTGTAGACACTTGTGTCCTGCAACCCCCTATCACTACTTCGGGTGAGACTGCATCTGCTTCACAGGTGTTGCCGAAAGGGCCAGTAGTTAGGGCCTGTTGGTGCACTGTTAGAGTTGAACCCTGGGTCTACCCTATGCCAACAAATGGTTCTGTTGTCGAGACCGAGATCTTCTTGAGGGAATTTCAAGGTGGTTTCCATCGAAGACAGAGATTTAGAAGTGGATAGAAGAACAAGAGAAGGACTTCTCCAAAGCTTAGAATAATAACCTTAATCTTAGTGTAGAGGTTTGGTTGGGAAGGTATATCTTTATAGATATACACAAGATATTCTTTGGAGGAATTCATCAGGAGCTATATGAGTGGCTACCCGGATTAGAAGATACCCGGTTCGAAATCATACTCAAACCACCTGTGGTTTGGATGTCAGTGCTGATCAAGAAGGTCAAGAGATTTGATAACTATGTGTCAAGAGAATTATATCACTAGTTTGATAGTACCATTGGAGGGTACATTACTAAGTTTTCTATTTCTAGAGTAGAATCATATAGCCAAGTAGAGAGATATTTCTTTAAGGGACCGAGAGGAAAATGTTTACACTTCTTGAAGTTGAATATCAAGATGTTATTGCATGAGAATAACCTCTTGAAGATACATTAGTGGTTCATATTGAAAAATATAATGTTCAATAATTTAGACAAAGACAATGACATAGAGGTCAGACACACGCGTAGTAGGAGAGCATTCAGAGGAGTTCCTCTGGTGAACTTATTTGAGAAGAATCATGAACCACTAGCATAGGAAGAAGGGTTCTACAATGGAGAAGAAGAAGAGTTACTGAATGAGGATCATTCAGAGTCTTCTAGGGCAGTAGAAGGGAATACTGAATAACCTCACCAAGAAGAGTCAGAAACTTCAGGAATTGTGCAGACTATTGAAGTAAGTACTATCACGCCTCCTATTGTTTTAGCATCATTAAGTAAGAAGATTAGCCTAAGTTATCAGAGCACTCAGAGAACTAGTACAATCAGTTCAGTGCATACTCAGTTAGGAACCCTAGGAAGATCAATGGAAGATGAGATGAGGTTACCCACCTTTAGGGGAGATGGATCTGAAGATCCTGATCAACATTGGTACTTATGCGAAGTTCTATGGAGTATTAAGAATGTCACTAATGAATCTATTAAGAGAGATTAGTTTAGTACTAATCTGAGAGACCACACACTGAGCTAGTACATGAAGTTTGTACAAGGAGTTTCACAGACAAAACCGTTGAATGAGATAAAGACTCTGTTGATTTCTGAATTCAAGAAACCCAAGTGGGAGTCACATTGCATTACATATTTGAAATAAATCAAGCATAAAGTAGTTGAACCTGTTTGGGAGTTTGATCAGAGGTTTAAGAACCTAACAGTTCATTGGAGTTTTTAGATTCCATAAGAACAGAGTAAAGAGTGGTTCATTGCTTCCCTCTTACCACACATCAGAGTCCCTCTAATGTAATAGAATATTGCTTCGCAAGATGAGGAATTGGAGATCACCATGAAACTAGAATCATCCCATATGGGAGAGTCTATCTCAGGTATGAGTCAAATTTTGAGTCAGCTAACTAGCTTATCACTACAGGTCGAAGATATGAAGAAAGATAAGGGAAAAGATAAAATAGATGATATTTGGTGTATTAGATGAAAATCAGAGGGCCATGACAAGGAGCATTGTCCTCTATTTCATGAGTACTTGGCTTCAACAGCTCTGATCCCTTTGAATAAGGTTACTCTACCTTGGTGCGAGGTATGTAGAAATAGACATCACCCTGGAAAATTTTATTACATGCAAAAATATGTCTAGACACCTACAAACCTTTACTGCACATTTTGTAAATCTGTGCGGCATGATGAGAAATATAGTAGGGATTATGACCTCTTGCATCAAATATCAGGAGACACATATAGGATTTAAGGTGAAGTACAACAAGAACAAAATACTATGTAGTTTAACTCCCTAGGAAGAGGAAAATGCAACCCTCGTGGTGGATTCAGAGGAAGATGAGGAGGAGGAGGCATGGGTTGAGGTCAAGGTCAAATCATTCGTTATAACTATGCACATCTAGGTTACTTGGCAAGGGACCGTCAAAACCCTTGTACCACTGGAGGTTACTGCAACTCATTTGAACATGTCATACAATATTGTTCTGCACTGTTAGCCAAACTTCAAGAGAGACAAGGAGGGAACCAACAAGTACAACTAATCTCATAAGAACCTCGCAAAGTGGATCCAAGATTCATTGTTATAACTAGAGGAGGCACTTCTACAGAAGAAGACAGGGTGACTCCAGGGAATATTACATAAGAATCAGGAGTTAGAAGAGCTTCTTTGAAGACACAAGAGTTTGATCCAAAGAAATAGAAACAAACATTTGAAGAGGCAAGAAAAGAATTTGGAGGATATCAGACTTCTTCATTGAAGGCACAACCAGAAGTGAGAGAATTTGGAATTCCTCTGGCCTTTGATCAATATGCTTCGGTCGGAGAAGGAAAAGAGGTAAGGAGTCTTATGGAATTCTTATGTACTTTCATTAATTTGATTAAGGATGGAAAATCCATACAAGAACTACAAAATTTGATCATAAAGTATGATATAGGATGGGTAGATCCTCTACTGAGTAAAGCAGTACATCAACTATCCAAAAAGACAAGGACAAATAAGGAACTACACCTTAATGCTCAAATTGGAGATTATGATATAGATTATGTGGTCCTCGACTTAAGGTCAGAAGTCAATGTTATGACAATGTAGACCTGGGCACTGATGGGAAAACCTAACTTGATATATTCCCCTATCAGGCTTAGGATGGCTAATCAGCAGGCAGTAAGCCCCTTTGGTAGGTTGGAGCATGTCCCTATGGACATTGACAGGGTAAGAACATTTGTGGACTTTGAGGTGATTGAGATAGTTGATGATAGCTGTCTTTATCCTGTGATGTTAGGAATTGATTGGGATTTCAAAAATTCCACTGTTGTTGACTTAAATAAAAGAAGAATGACATTTGAAGGTGATGGACTTAGGGTCATTGTAGCTTTGGATCTTGATGAAGGTCAGAGATGCACAAAACCCATCAGAGATGAATACTATGCATATGATCTAGAGAATATATATAAATTGACTGTGAGACATCAGGATTGCATTAATCCTACAACAGATGGGAATTTAAGATGGTGAAGTGATAGTGCATGCTCATCGGACTTAGAAGAATCACTGGAGAAATGGCAGAACAAAATGTATGAAGTTTCTGTACGGATGTGTGACATATTGACTAGGGAAGTTCATTGGATTGAAACATAACTAAGTAACTTGCCCATGTTTGATGGTTTAAATCATTTAGAAACTTTCTTGTTGAAATTTGAAGAAGTTGTACCAGTACAACAAAGATTGTTGGAACTGGATGAGGCTTTGAAAGAAACTCCAACAAGATGGTGGGGGACACATAAAAGGAACATTGTGCAGTGGGTGCAATGTCTCACTTTGATGGTAGTGCACTTTTTAGACAACATCAAAGGATGTGAAGTTTGATACACAGGTCAAATTTGTCCAAAGGACCATGTGAGAGGTTCTGAGCAGGCCTGGACCAACATTCCTCAAGAACATTGGGTTCATAAATTCATCAACACGTTGGACACAACTCCCATCAACTGGTATCTTTAAGCTGAACTGCACCTCACCACTTCATATTGGTATGGTATGACTCAGAATTTTGTAGCTACATTTTCATTTGAAAGCCAATACCATTCAGTAGATCAATCTCTACAAGTTGCAAGACAAAATGTCTTTGAGGAGGCACCTAACTTCCCTATTGAGCAAGAAGAAGACGAATGGACTGCACCTCTTCAGAAACTGCAAGGATGTTACAATATCAATGATGATGAAGATGATAATCCTAGGAATGTGAACATCGCAGAAATAGAAGGATAGAGAGACGTAGAAGGACCGGTATTTGAACTACCTTTAATTGGACAACCGATCAAAATAAATAAAGTTAATATTGGAACAGAGAAAGCACCTAAGCTTGCTAATGCTGGAGATTACTGGGATGATTCCACCATTGATAAGATCACATAATTATTGCATGAATATCAAGACTTGTTCCCAACCAAGTTCACTAATATGAAGGGCATAAAAGGGCCCATGGGGGAGATGAAGATCCCCTTGAAACCAGATGCAAGGCCAGTTAAGCAGAGACCCTATAGATTGAATCCCAAATATCAGGAAAAATTTAAGATTGAACTAGACAGAATGCTAGAAGAAGGAATCATAAAACTTGTGGAAGAGTCAGAATCCATTAGTCCTATGGTGGTACAAGATAGTAAAATAGGAGAGATCAGGATCTGTGTATATCTCAGGAAGCTAAATGATGTTTGTTTGAATGACCCATTCCCTACACCTTTTACTGACGAAGTGTTAGATAATGTGGGAGGAAAAGAGGTATATTCCTTTATAGATGGATTTCAAGTTATCACCATATCAGGATTGCTAAAGAAGATTGCCATAAGACCACATTTTCAACATAATGGGATTGATACCAATACACAATGATGCCTTTCAGATTGAAGAATGCACCAGCCATCGTTTCCAGGGTGGTGGTCGAAGCGTTCAAGGAGGCTTTACATACATTTTTGGAAGAATATTATGATGATTGGACTATTTGTAGCCTATTGTAGAATCATATGGGATATTTAAGACAAATGTTGGATAGGTGTAGGCAATGTCATATTTCCCTGAATCTGAAGAAGTGCATCTTCTTTTCACCTTTTGGAGTGCTACTGGGCCATATTGTGTGTAAGTAGGGGTTGCTAGTAGACCCATCCAAGATTTCCATTATTGGTTATCTACCCCTATTGGCACAAGGGAAGACCAAGGGTTCAACTCAAAGAGCGCACCAACAAGCCCTAACCACTGGCCCTTTCGACAACACCTATGAAGAAAATGTAGTCTCACCCAAAACAGTTATGGGGGGGTTGCAGGAAAAAGATGTATACAACCAAGGGGAATATCAAGTGGATCTAATACAATAACAACACAACATTCATATATCGCTTATCATCTAGGATATAATTTCCACATATACTTATCAGATCTAAAATAGTAATGCAATCATAGTATATCAATGATAGAGATAGAATACCAATCACACATAACACAATATATACATTGTTCACCCTCTCTCTAGGGCTATGTCCACAAAACTGTGCTTTATAATATATTAAGATGAAGCATGCATTTCTTTTCTACGCTCTTAGCTAGCATATCTTCTCTCTTCTCCTCTATTTCTCTCCCCTCCTTGTGCACACAGCTGCAGGGTTGACCTTCGCACCCAACTGAAGATCTTACAATACCAGAAGGCTCTCCCACTTAGCACTTCTCTCTGACACAACAATAATCCCTCAATGCATACCAACAACAATGAATGAACAAAAACTAGATCGAACCTCCTCCCTTCATGTAGGTTCTTATTTATACATTACAATCACTCACCGACATCCTGAGGTCGAAACCTAAGTTTCCAAAACCCTAGATACCAAAACCCTAGGTGTATAAAACCCTAGGTCAACTTGACCGTATTTTCAGAGCTTCGTCAACCTATCTTTCTTTCCTTCTCATGCAGTACTCCAAAGCATCCGATGGTGGATTTCTCTGCTTTCTGATTTTTCCACGATCCTTCTTTCTTTCTGATTTGTCATCCTCGATATCTTCATTCAACGACTTTCTTTCTCAGACTTCGCTCTGCTTTTTCTACTCTTTTTTCTCACTTCGAACCAGTATCAGTCACTATGTCTTCTGCACAGTTTTCATTCTCCCTTTTCTTCCTTGATATTCATGTACTTCCATAACCAAGGGCCAACAGGCCCCCAACACTCACCTATGACTTGTCCCGAGGAACTTTAGATCTAAGCTTCCTGTTTTACTTTGACTTTAGACTGCATAGTGCAACTTCTTCTTTATGTTCGATGCCTCCTATCCTTCCTTGTGAAGACTGTATTTTCTGTGTGTGGTACCCAATTTCAACTACACTTGGTACCTAGACCCTTTTCCTCTTGCATTTACTAAGAGTTGTGGGGCAACTGGTTTTCATAGTACAATTTCAACCGGCTCACAATCACTAATCCTTCCTTCCAATCTCCATTCAGAGTCTTCAATTGCGAAGCTCCTCCTTCTATAACATAGGTGATCTCATATGGTCCTAACCAATGCGTTTTGAAATTCCCAGGATGTTTGTTGAACTTACTATCATATATCAGTACTATATCACCTTGTTTAAATGCCTTCTTCTTGATGTGCCTGTCATGGTAGGCCTTCTCTATTTCCTTCTATACTTGCTGATGAAATCCTGCAACAAATCTATCTTCTTCCAATTCGACCAATTGTGCAAGCCTCTTGTGAAGAGTGCCAGGGTCATCCATATCTGTAAAGGAAGGAATTCTTAGGCTTGGTACTAAATATTCCATTGGAACAACAACTTTGAGACCCTATACCAACTTAAAAGGTGTCTGCATTGTAAGTTTCTTGTAAGTGGTTCTATAGGCCCATAATACTGTTGGTACTCTTAAATCCCAGTCGTCCTTGTTCACACTGCAAATCTTGGTTAGTGTTGTCTTCAAAATCTTGTTGAATGCTTCAACTGTCCCATTTTCTTATGGATGGTATGGTGTGCTCTTTTGATGGTGGACTACAAATTCTTTAGTCAGGGCTTCAACTATCTTATTGATGAAATGTGTGCCTTGACCACTCATAAGGATCTTTGGGCATCCAAACCTAGTTATGATGTCATCAAATATGAAGTGTGTAGTTGTAGTTTCACTACAGTCCTTGACTGCTCTTGCTTTGGCCCATCTGGTCAAGTACTCTATTCTTGTAATTATGTACCTTGCTCATGTATGCTTTCCTGGTGGGTTTGTAGGTCCAACGAATTCAATGGCCCATATAGCAAATGATTGTAGGGTCATCTGTGGTGCTAATGGAATTTCATCTCTTATGGATGGTTTCCCAACTCTTTAGCATCTCTGTGTAAGGTAGGCCACCAAAGGCTAGCTCTAAGAACCTTCTACACAGTTTCTTTACCTGCATAATGTCCTCCTACGATGCCTTCATGAGATTTTGTGAGGATCATTGGTTGCTCTGTCTTCATAACACATCTTCTTAATATCTCATTAGGTCCCATATTGTATAGATGTCCAACTATAAGTGAGAAGTCTACAACACGCACTACTAGTTGTTTCTTCTGAGGAGTTGTATACTCTCTAGGTTCCATTCTTATTGATAGGAACTGGACTATCTCTATGAAGTTGTCATCGACCTTTATAATGGCCAGTAACTATGAATCCGGTAGTGAATCCTCCAAACTGGTTGGCTCTTTGCCATGTTCCAACCTTGACAAGTGGTCAAGACCTTTGTTCATTCTTCCTGGATTAACTACGATCTCAAAGTCATATTCCTAGAATAGAATAATCCATATGCATATCCTTCCCTGTAACACTGGCTTGTTGACTAGGTATTTCAGCGCAGAGTAATCAATAAACATTTTAAAGTGTCCTCCCAACAAATAGTGGAAAAATGTTTGCAATACGTACACCATGGCTCACCCTTCTCGCTTAGTGGTGGTGTAATTAATATCAGCAGTTGATAGCTTCTTGCTAGCAAAATATAACAAATGGTCAATATATCCTTCTCCAGGTTGTGCTAACACTTCTCCTAAAGAAATGGAAGACACATCGTCATGCACATGAAAATCCTTGGTCCAATCTGGGAAAACTAGAATAGGCACAGTAACCATTTTCTTTTTCAGTGTGTCAAAGCTCTGTTGGCATTCTTCTGTCCAACTAAACTAAAACTCCTTCTTCAACAGTTTCTCCATAGGTGTTTTGAGTTGAGCATATCCTTTAATGAACTTCTTGTAGTATCATGTGTGTCCCAATGTAGTGCACAACTGTTTGACTGAAGTAGGAGAGGGTAGATCACCTATTATGGAAATTTTGGATGGATCTACCAGCAACCCTTGATTGCATATAATATGACCTAAAAAAACTCCAAATGGTGAAAAGAAGATGCATTTATTTAGGTTTAAGGAAATTTGACACTACCTCCATTTATCCAATATTATCCTTAGACATTCAATATGATTCTTGAGTAAACTAAAAACAGTCCAATCATTAAAATATGCTTCTAGAAATTTATGAAAAAACTCCTTGAATGCTTCGACCACCACCCTGGAAAAGATGGTTGGGGCATTCTTCAATTCAAATGGTATCATTGTATATTGGTAGGATCCCCATTCTATTGCAAATGTGGTTTTATGGTGATCTTCCTTGGCAATCCGGATCTGATGGTATCTTGAAAATCCATCTATAAAAGAATATACTTTCTGGCCTCCCACATTATCTAACGCTCCGTCAGTGAATGATGTATGGAAGGGGTCATTCAAACAAGCATCATTCAACTTCCTGAGATCTACACATATCCTGATATCTCCTTTCTTTTTGGCTTGCACCACCATAGGGCTAATCCATTTTGACTCTTCGACAGGTTCTATAGTACCTTCTTGCAGCATTCTGTCGAGCTCAATCTTCACTTTCTCCTTATATTTAGGGTTCAATCTGTAAGGTCTCTTTTTGACTGGTCTTGCATCTGGATTTAAAGGAATCCTCATTTCTCCCATATTAGGTCCTTTAATTCCCTTCATATCAGTGAACTTGGTTGGAAAAAAGTCCTGATATTCATGCAGTAACTCTATGATTTTGTTAACAGTAGAAGCATCCCGATAATCTCTAACATTTCCAAAATTTAGTGACTACTCTGTCCCAATATTGACCTTCTTAATATTGATCGGTGGTCCAATGAATGGTAGCTCAACTCCTGGTCCTTCCACATCTCTTTGGCCTTCTGTTTCTGCGATTTTCACCTTCCTAGGATCATCGTCTTCATCAACATTGATGTTGTAACAACCTTGCAATTTATGGAGAGGCGCAATCCATTCATCCTATTCTTGTTCCAAAGGAAGGCTAGATGCCTCCTCAAATACTGTCTGTATCACAATATGTAATTCTTGATCTACTTAAGGATATTGACTTTCAAATAAGAAGGTGGTTACAAAATTCTGAGTCATACCTTTCCAATTTGTAGTGATGAGGCGCAGCTCTGCTTGAAGGTACCAGTTGATAGGTGTCAAGTCCAGTGTGTTGATGAATTTGTGCACCCACTATTTTTGGGGAATGTTTCTCCATGGTTCCTCGCAAATCCGCACGTGGTCCTTTGGACAACTTCGACCTGTGTAGCAAGCTTCGTAGCCTTCTACTTGTGCTGAGAACCACGTTGTCATCAGGGTATGACGTTGTACCCATTTTGTAATGATTTTTTTGTGTGTCCCCCACCATCTTGTTGGGGTTTCTTTCAGGGCCTCATCGATCACCAACAATATTTTTTGTATTGGTACACTTTCTTCAAAGTTCGACAAGAAGGTTTCTAAAGGATTTAGACCATCAAAGGTGGGTAAGTTACTTATTGTTGTGCCGATCCAACGAACTTCTCTGGTTAATATAGAACATATTCTTGTAGATACTTCCTACATATTATTCTTCCAGTTCTCCAGTTCTTCTTCTAAGTCTGATGAACATGTGCTATCACTTTGCCAGCTTAGGTTCCCATCAGTTGTAGGATTAATGTAATCATGTTGTCTACATCTTAATTTTTATATGTTTTCTAGTTCATATGCATGGTATTCTTCTCTGATAGGTTCTGTGTATCACTGACCTTCATTTGGATCCATAGGTGCAATGAACCTAAGGACATCTCTTTCAAAAGTCATACGTCTCTTCTTCAAATCAAGCATAGTGGAATTATTGAAATCCCAAACAATTCCTAACAACGCAGGGTAAGGACAACCATCATCAACTATCTCAATTACCTCAAAATATACAATTGTTCTTACTCCATCGATGTCCACAGGGGCATGCTCCATTCGTCCAAAGGGGTTGATAGCTTGCTGATTGGCCATCCTGATCCTGATAGGGGAATATATCAACTTTGGTTTTCCCATCAGTGCCCAGGTTTGGTTCATCAAGACATTGACCTCTGACCCTAAGTCGAGGACCACATAATCTATCTCATACTATCCTATTTTAGCATTCAAATGTAATTCCTTATTGGTCCTTCTCTTCTTACCGATTTGATGTACTTCCCTATTTAGTAAGGGGTCTATCTTTCCCATATCATATTGTCTGATTAAAGTTTGTAGTTCTTGTATAGTGCTTTCATCATGAATCAACTTAATACAAGTATATATGAATTCCATGAGCTTTCTTGCCTCTTTTCATTCTTTTGGCGAAACAGACTGATCAAATGCCAGAGGCATTCCATATTCTCTCACTTCTAGTCATGTCTTCACTAAAGAACCCTGGTCTCCTATGAATTATTTTCTTGCCTCCTCAAGCATTTGTATTTCTTTCTTTGCATCAAACATTTGTGTCTTCTCTATAGCTTTTATTATTCTTGAGTCTTCTGTAGTATTTCCTTGGATCGGTCTGTCTTCTCCTATAACAACACCTCCTCTAGTGATAACAATGACTCTAGTGTCTTCTCCATGAGGTTCAACATATATCAGTTGTACTTGCGGGTTCTGCTAAGGTCCTCATTTTTCCTGAAGCTTATCTTGCAGCACAGGGAAATCTTCTATAACATGTTCAAACAAGCTACAGTAGATGAAAGTAGTACATGGGTTCTGATAATCCCTTGCGAGGTGTCCTAGTTGTGCACGGTTATAACAAATTATCAGTCCTCATCCTCTACCCATTCCTCCTCCTCGACCTCTTCCTCTGAATCCACCGCGAGGATTGAAGTTTCCTCTCCCGGGGGAGTTATACTGCATAGTGTTTCCTTCTTTTTGTACTTCGCCTTGAATCTTGTATATGTCTCTCGACCTTTCATGCATGAAATATTAAGCCCTACAATACCTATCATCATGTCCCACAGACTTATAGAACATGCAATACAAATTTGTGGGTGTCTAAACATACTTTTTCATGTAATAGAACTCACCAGGGTGATGTCTATTTCTGCAGACCTCGCACCAAGGTAAGGTGACTTGCTTCAAAGTGCACAGAGCTCTAGAAGCCAAGTGTTTATTGAATAGGGGACAATGTTACTTGTCTTGGCCTTCTGATCTACACATTACACACCAGATGTCTTCTCTTTTATATTTTCCCTTGTCTTTCTTCATATCTTCAACTTGCAGAGACAAACGAGTTAGCTGACTAAATATATGACTCATACCTGAGATGGATTCTCCCATAGGGGTTGATTCTAGCTTCATGGCGATATCCAACGCCTTAGACTATGAAGCAATCTTCTTTTGCATCAGAGGAACTCTAATGTGTGGTAAGAGAGCAATGATGAACCATTCTTTGTTCTTCTCATCTGGGATCTGAAAAGTCAATTGACATGTTAAGATTTTGAATCTTTGATCGAATTCCCAAACAGGTTCGGCTACCTTCTGCTTGATCTCTTTCACCTCTATAATACATTGTGACTCCAACTTGGGTTTCTTGAACTCTGCAATCAACACATTCTTAATCTGATTTAGTGGCTTAGGCTACACAAGTCCTTAGACAAGCTTCATGTACCATCTCAATGTGCAGTCTCTTAGAGTGGTACTAAACTGGGTTCTTTTGACAGCTTCATCTGTGACATTTTTAATATTCCATATGGATTCACATAGGAACTAGTGCTAATCAGGATCTTCAGATCCATCTCCCCTAAAGATGTGAAGCCTCATCTCATCTACCATAGATCTTCCTAGGGTTCCTGACTAAGTATGTGGTGGACTACTAGTGACGGTGATCTGGACGCTCTGGTGGCTTGGATTACTTTGATTTCTTAATACTACTGAATCAACAAGAGGGATAATAGAACTTACTTCAACAGTCTACGAAGTTCCTGAATTTTCAGTTTCTTCTCGGCGAAGCTCTTCAGCTGTCCCTTCCTCTTTCCCAGCAGGTTCTGAATGCTCCTCGTCTATTAGATCTACCTCTTCTCCACTGTAGAAACCCTCGTCCCCGTAGTTCTTCTTAAATAAGTTTGCAAGGTGAACTTCTCTAAACGCTTTTCCATTCTGTGTATGTCCATCTTCTGTGTCACTGTCGTTGTCCGAATTTTTGAACAGTAGACTTTCTAGATCCGACCAACCTATTGTATATTCAAGATGTTCTTTTCATGCAATAGCATTTTTAGTTTCAACTTCAGGAATTGTAAAAATTTCCATATGGGTTTGTTGATTAAGGTTGGTTGTCATTGATGTCAACCCTTGAAGAAAGTCCAGTAGCACAAAGGTTTGGGTAATGGACCCAATATTGTTTGATGTAAATATGACTCATTATTTTTTTTTCATGGTTGATAAGAAGTAAATATGGATGAACTCCAAAGTGGTCCCCTTATGGTGAAAGCCCTCATGGGAAGACACT
>ML780883.1:942206-967591 GCA_009831015.1 Picea engelmannii | reverse complement strand
TAATAAATTTAATGGAGAAATTAAAAGTGGACCCAACCCTAAAATAAGGAAAGTGGGTCAAGTGACCTAGAAGATGTTTTTAAGGAAGCTACTTGGAGAGTATAAATAAGAGGCAAGGCTCTCTCATTTGAATCCCACTTGAGAATATTGAATATATATAGGTTTCTAAGGTAACCAAAGGATATATAAGCCGAAATTCTGAGGAAACTGAAGAAAAGAAGGCCGAAATGCAAGGAAGGATAAATTCTTTTGATGGTGCATTCTAAGGTATGTTATTTATAAGTCATCTCATCATTTCCACTATAAATTGTTTTCTATAATGATTCAGATCCTGAAATTGCTATGAAAGTGAGAAAACATATCCAAGTATTTGTGGCTAAAAATTTAGCTTGTGGATCGTTGCATTTTGGGAGTTACACTCTGTGGCAAATAGGGTTTGTGGCCAATCCTGAAACTAGTCAAAATCAGTTGTTTCAGGTAAACACGTCATAACTTCTTCATAATAGATCCAAATTCAGTGAGACAAAATGTGTTGGTTAGGTTACAGTCTTTGGTATGTTGTGTACCAGTTTCAGATCAATTCATCAAATATTTGGTGCGGGGCATGCTCTACAAGGTCGCTCTCTAAAATAAGCCAGAATTCAGCAAGGTATGCCATTTTTGCTATCAATCCTTTTCTGGGAGGTTCCAAGTAGTGAAAATTGGAGGAATTTCATTAAACACACTGACGAAAATTTTGTATCAGTTTCAAATCTTTATACATTACAGGTTAAACGTTATGATTACTTCAAGTTAGGGTTGTTGACTAATCCAAAACTAGGCATGTGAGACTAAAAAAAAGTTTGATGAAAATGCTAGTCTTTTGTTTTTAAAGTTAAGGAAGGTTTGAAGGAATGTGATCATATAAACCAAGTCTATTACAGAGCTACAAATTAGATTTGGATGATGAAATGGATGAGGGATTTTGGTTGTGGTACATGTTGAGTACATGGTTGAGACAAGTAGTTGATGAGTTGGTGCACATACATGAGGGGTATAGTTGATGATGTTGGTACATATTGATAAGTCATAGTTGATGAGTAGTTGACACATGATTGGTACATACTTGGTACATGTTTGGATGCACTTGTTTATGGTACAGGTTGATTACAGGTTGGTGCATGGTTGATGCACTTGTTTATGGTACAGGTTGATTACGGGTTGAGGTACAGGTTGATGTATTGTTCAGATTTATTGGTACAGGTTTACAACGGTATATCTCATAGTGATAGTGTGACAGTGGTTCCATCATTCTACTTCTAATTCAGGGTGGCAGGAAGGGGCAAGGATAGGTGGTTGTAGCCACCTTCCGGTTGTAGCCAGAGAACATTGGCGGTTGTAGCCTCCTTCTGGTTGTAGCCAGAGAATTGGGGAGTTGGTGCTTCGCTCAGGTTGTAGCCTGAGAAAATAGGGGGTTGGAGCCTCCTTCCAGTTGCAACTGGAAAAAAAAGGAAGTTGGTGCTTCCAATGAATTTATTTCTTCAATACATATAAGAAAAAGCATTATGTGGTTTTCTCCCGATTTGGGTTTTCACGTAAAACACTGGTGTACTATGTATGTGTGTGATTGTTTATTTTTTACTGCTCATTATTGGATAATAATTATACATTGATATAACATTTGAAGAAAAAGTATTATAATTACGCTATTACTGATTCACCCCCCCTCTCAGTAATCCAATAGGGTCCCTTGAAGAAATATCTCTCAGCTTGGCTAAATTACTCTACTCTGTCAATAGAAAACTCGGTGATGTACCTTCTAATGGTGCTATCAAACCAATGATCTACTACTTGTTATACATCGTTATCATATCTCTTGACCTTCTTGATCAACTTCGTCATCCAAACCATAGGAGGTCTAGATCGGATCTCAAACTGGGTATCTGATAACCTTGCTAACCACTCATATAGCTCCTGATGGATTCCCCCAAAGAAAATCTTGTGTACATCAATAAAGATATATTTCTCCAACCACTCCTCTGTACTAAGATTATGGTTCTTGTTTTGGGCTTCAACGAAGTCCTTTTCTTGATCCTCTATCCACTTTTGAGTCTTTGTCTTTGATGGAAACCACCTTGACATTCCCTCAAGAAGATTCTTGTCCTGGCAATGAAACCATGTGTTGGCACATGGGTAGACCTAGGGTTCATCTCCAAGAGCACACCAACAATCCCTAACTACTAGACCTTTAGACAACACCTGGGAAGTAGATGTAGAATCACCCAAAGCAGTTATGGGGGGGTTGCAAGATAGAGATGTATACAACCAAGGGGAATATCAAGTGGATCTAATACAATAACAATACAACATTCATATATTTCTTATCGGCTAGGATCTACTTTGCACATCTACTTATCAAATCTAAAATAGTAATACAATCACAATATATCAATGACAGAGACAGAGTACCAATCAAATATAACACAAGATATACGTGGTTCACCCTATCTCTAGGTCTACGTCCACAAAATTGTGCTTTATAATATATTAAGATGAAGCATATAGTTCTTGTCTGCACTCTTAGCTAGCAAATATTTTCTCTTTTCCTCTCTTTCTATCCCTTCCCTACGCACCCAGCTACAGGGTTGACCTTCACACCCAACTGAAGATCTTACAATACCATAAGGCTCTCCCACTTAGCACTTCTCTCTCACACAACAATACTCCCTCAATACATACCAACAACAATGAATGAACAACAAGTAGATCGAACCTCCTCCCTTCATGTAGGTTCTTATTTATACATTACAATCACTCACTGACATCCTTAGGTTGAAACATAGGTGTCCAAAACCCTAGATACCAAAATCCTAGGTGTCTAAAACCCTAGGTCAACTTGAACTATATTTTCAAGGCTTCACCAACCTATCTTTATTTCCTTCTCGTGCGGTGATCTAAAGAATCCAACGGTGGCTTTCTCCATTTCTGAGTTTTTCACGATCCTTCTTTCTTTATGATATATCATCCTTGATATTTCCGTCCAATGACTTTCTTTCTTGGACTTCGCTCTGCCTTTTCTTCTCTTTTTGCTCACTTCGACCCAGTATCAGTCACTGTGTCTTCCACACAGTTTTCATTCTCCCTTTTCTTCCTTGATATTCACGTACTTCCATAAACAAGGGCCAACAAGGACTTCACATACTTCATGTACTTCCATAATCAAGGGCCAATAGGGACTTCACATACTTCATGTACTTGATTTCATGGGACCGATAAACCCACCAGGGAAGTGCACAAGAGCTAGATACATCATCACTGCGACAAATTATTTGACAAGATGGGCAGAAGTAAGAGTAGTTAAGGACTGTAGTGCAACTACAACTAGATGATTTATATTTGAGGATCTCATAACCAGGTTTGGATGCCTGAAGACCCTGATGAGTGATCAAGGTACACACTTTATTCACAATACTATTGAATCTTTGACTCAGGAATTTGAAGTCCACCATCAAAAGAGTACTCTTTACCATCCACAAGCGAATGGGACAGTCAAAGATTTCAACAATATCTTGGAGACAACGCTATCGATGATTGGTAGTTTGAATAGGTATGACTGGGATTTGAGAGTACCAGTAGTTATATGGGACTATAGAACTACTTGAAAGAATCTAACAATGCAAACTCCCTTTAAGTTGGTGTATGTTCTAGAATCAGTTGCCCCTATGGAATATTTGGTTCCAAGTCTTAGAATTGCAGCATTCACAGATATGGATGACATTGGCGTTGTTCAAGAGAGGCTTGCATAGTTGGTAGAACTAGAAGAATATCGATTTATTGCATGATTCCATCAGCAGGTACAGAAGGAACGAGGAAAGGCCTATCATTATAGGCACATCAAGAAGAAATCCTTTAAGCAAGGAGATCCGGTATTGGTATACTACAGTAAGTTAATGAAGCATCTAGGGAAGTTTAAGACACATTGGCTTAGGCCATATGAGGTTGCTTATGTTACAGAAGGAGGAGCTATGTAGTTGAAGACTTTGAATGGATAATGGAAGGAAGGTTTGGTGAATGGGAGCTCATTGAAATTTTTCTACGACAACTAGCTACCTCCCAACTCTCAGTAAAAGCATGAGGAAAAGGGTCTAGGTACCAGGTTTAGTTGAAACTAGGTACCGGACACAGAAAATATAGTTTTCACAAGGAAGGGAGGGACAAAGAATAAAGCATAGGCTGCCCTGTGCAGTCTGAAGACAAAGAAAAAAATATGGTTCAGACCTGAAGTGCCTCAGGACGAGTCACATGTGAGTGTTGGGGGCATGTTGGCCCTTGTTTATGGAAGGTTCTGAATATTAAGGAAAGAAGTGTGAGGAAGACAAATCAACAAGGAATATGTATTTTTGACAACTTGGCAAGCGGAAAAAGCCACCAATGGATGCTTTGGATCACCTCACAGGAAAGAAGGAAAGACAGGTTGGCGAAGCCCTGAAAATGAGGGTCAAGTTGACCTAGGGTTTTATACATCTAGGGTTTTGGTATTTAGGTTTTTGACACCTAGGTTTTAGCCTAAGTTTGTCTGAGAGTCATTGTAATGTATAAATAAAGGTCAAGAGGACCTGGGACGGGGTCGATGATGTTATGATGAGTGATTGTTATTATTGCTGAGAGAGAAGTATTTTGTGGTGAGAGAATTCTATGTTGTAAGATATTCAGTTGGGTGCGAAGATCAACCCTACAACTGGGTACGCAGGGAGGGGAGAGAAGAAGTGAAAGAAAGAGAGATCTGTAAGCTAAGAGTGCAGATAGAACTATATGCTTTCATCTAATATATTATAAAGTGTAGTTTTGTGGACATATCCCTAGGGAGAGGGTGACCCATGTATATCTTGTTGTTTTGTGTGATTTATGTTGTGTTCATTTGATCTTTGATATACTGTCAATGCAATATTGTGTTAGATATGAGATATAGTTCACGTAGTAGGCTTATGGAAGATAAAGAATAATTAGATCTATGTGTGTGTGTTTCCCTCGAACCACTTTTCATTTTCTCTGGTTGTAGACACCTGTGTCCTGCAACCCCCTATCGCTACTTCGGGTGAGACTGCATTTTCTTCACAGGTGTTGCAGAAAGGGCCAGTAGTTAGGGCTTGTTGGTGCGTTGTTAGAGTTTAACCTTGGGTATGCCCCTGTGCTAACAGGGTGGCTATGCTGATTCGCAATGACATGGATCCATAGTGTATATTCAGTGGCCATGACTCATTTGACATTTTGTAATCTTAGTATGGGAATTCATACCTCAGACATTGGTATATTATTATGCTGATGCTTGACTATTTGCAGGTTCCCGACTAATGCGCTGCTTGTTTTAGACACACACACACATTTTACAAAGCATTTCGGCTGTCACGAGTTCCATCCCCATACTTTGGGGGGAATTCTGTTACACATTATTTTGGTCATTTAAATGATCCATTGATAAGCATGTGTTCATGTTCCCAAAAGAGGTTATCTTCATGAGAAATTTCATTGGCTTTATCTTCCAAAAAAACTTATTAAAGAGGGTCATCACAGGCTACATAATCAATAGGGTGTGATGATTCCTAGCCATCATAGGCTTCCCTAAAACTAGTTTTTGATGTCTCTGCAGGTTTCTCTACAGCTGGGGCGCGACGATGCCAAAAGGCTAATAAATGGTCAAACTTTACGAAAGTTATAGAAGGGGATCTTCTAGAATATGAGGTGGAATCCATATGGTTGGGATCCTACTCACTTCTCTGATTTGGTGGGATCATCCTAATCTCTTTAACCATCTCTCTTTCCCCTATATAAAGAGGGATTTCTCATGGAAAAGGATAAGGTTGATTTAATCAAGATTATTATTGAATAGGCTAAAGATTGTGTGAAGAACTCTGCATTGGATCATTCTTGAGAGGTTCATTTCAGTTCATCAAGTCATTGTGGATCTTCTTTATTCAATTTTGAATCAAGAGTGTGTTGGAGAAAAGGATCATCGGAAGGGGACCTTGCAACATCAAGGCTTCAATTGTAATCTCCACTTTCATTGTTTATAATACAATGATATGTTTCTTTCCCATAAAATCCATCTCATTTTATTGTATGATTCCATGATCACATAGATAGGTTCTCTTTGAGTATGCTATTTTGGTTTCACTTTGGTTGGCTTGTGTTCTCTTGCAGATCTAATATCATAGGAGTAATGGAGTGGATATAGGACGACAAAGACAAGAGGAAGTGATCTTTAAATGATATGTCATTTATCTTTCATTTGATAGTAAACTCAATGATTAGAGCTTAGGGAAAGCGTCATGTCCTGTCTTGTTTTGTTCTAGATCTATTTGGATCTAGGGAGATATGTTTATGTCTGCATTTACTGATAAATCCCATAACACCTCCAATCTATAATTGTTCAAAAAGTATTGAGATCTCTTCCATTGGGATTTGATCCTAATATTTTAGTACTAGAAGAAAGATAATATATTTGTAAGATAAGCATGGATGAGCTACATGGAATATTTACAACTTATGAAATGAGAAAAGTACAGGAAAATACATCCAAATAGGAAGAAGTTTTTGAAGCATCCAGAAGGACAAAGAAGAAGAAAAATGCCGAGCCAAAGCCAAATTGCAATTGCAACGATGATTTAGATGAGGATGAAGAAATGGCCAACTTTGTAAGGAAGTTGAAGAGAGGAACCAACAAGTAAAAAGTTATGCTTCCCTTAAAAAGTTTTAATTGTGGTAAAATTGGCCATTTTGCAAATAAGTGTCCTTATGCTAAGAAGTCAGATAGTGATGAAGAGGAAGATCCCAAGAAATAAAAGAAGCATAAAAAAGGTAAACATGAAAGATAAAAGGAAAATATTCAAGAAAAATATCTACTCAAGAAAAGATAGTCCTTTATGTGATGAATATGATGAAAGCTACAGTGACTCAGAGAGAGTACTTTTTATGGCTACGAAAAATAAGAAAAAAAATGAAGAAGGTGAAGTGGATATTGAGGTAGAATTAATTAGTGATTTAACTGAGATGAATAAAGAAAGGAAGAAAAATAAATCATTCAAAGAAGAAAATATCTATTTAAAAATCCAACTCAAAGAGGGAAAGAGAAAGGAAGAAGTAACACAGATCCAGATGATAAAGAAATAAAAGGAGTGTGAGAATCTTGGAAACGAAATCATGACATTGAGAGTTTACGTCAACAAGATAAAAAAGAACTTGAAAAGTTATCAAGTGTTGGAAAACATTATCAATGGTGAAAGGCCATAAAATGAAAAACCTGGACAAGGATACAAGAATGTTCATTTTGAGGAAGGTTCAAGCTCCATGATGAAAGAAATAGAAAAAAGGGGTTATGCAGAAATTATCAAAGGAAGGAATCTTGGTCAACAAGAATTATAAAAGAATGAATACAAAATACCTTCTACATTCAGGCATCAGGCAAGCTTCAATCATCGTGAAATAAACAACCAAAGAGAAGACTTTGATTAGTCGAGGCATGAATTAAGAAGGACTACACCACAAAGAAAATCATTTCTCCCATGTATGTAAATTTATTCTATGGTGATTGTTTTGATTGTACTAACTTTTGAGATAAAGATGTATATTGTAGGGATCATGAAAGAACTAATCAGGAAATAAATGCTTATGTGGATCCACATAACATTGAGTGTTACAAATTCCACAACTATGGACACATAGATCAGAATGTTATAAGTTTGATAAAGCCTTGTTGGCACAGGGTCAGACCAAAGGTTTAACGCTAGAACAACCCACCAACAAAACCCTAGATACCGACCCTTTCGGCAACACCTATGAAGAAGATGAAGTCTCACCCGAGGTAGAGGCAGGGGTGGTTGTAGAACTCCAGTGTCTGGAACCTTAGATGGGGCATGGATCTATGATTGTAACACCTTAACATAGCATTTAGGAATCATGATTCATCAATATTCAGTCTTATTTTACAGAGCAGAAAATCCCTAACATAAGATCTACACAGTATTCACATAGATTCAATAGAATCAAGAACTAAGCATACCAACATAGATCAGATCTAGCATTCCTTCACATTATTTGGTACTAATCTATCATATCAGATTCATCTATCATCTAACATTGCACTAATATTTGAATCACATAAACAAAAGAGAAACCAAAAATAACAAAGCATTCACAACACAGGATATACATGGTTTAGCCCCACCCTGGGGCTACGTCGACCAACTCTTCATCTCTTTATTATCTTTGGTCAACTAGCTACATGAAAAGAGCCTTGAGGTATTACTCCGTAGAGGATAGGATATCTGTTCACCTCGCTAGATCCTCCTTCCTCGAGTTACATCACAAATCCTTCCACAGTCTCTTACAATGTCTTGCACTTAGCTCTGCAAGCCTCACACAGTATGCACAAAGCCCTTATAGTTACCACTTGCACTTAACAATCAACACTTAGCACTTAGCACACTTAGAACTTAACACACTTAGCACTTATCACACTTAACACTTAGCACACTTAACACTTATCACACTTAGTACTTAGCACACTTAGCACTTAGCAGACTAGCTTCTTCTTACATTTCCTAGGCTTCTATTTAAACATTACAAAATAGGACTAAACATGGGTAAACCCATGGGCTGACATCCCCATACCCATTACATAATCCCAAAACCCAAAAATCCCTAAAAAGGGGCCGATATCCTGTGATCTCCACTTCGGCTTGTGCTCCACCTTCGACAACTTGTCGAAGTCCTAAAAATAGGTCAAACATGACTAAGGATCCTCAAAACTTGGTCAAGGGCCAACAAGCCCTGAACACTCACCTCTAACTCATCCTTAGTCACTCTGCTCTGGGTAATTCTTCCTCAAAAGCCTCAAGCTTGGCTCAATCTACTTTGAACTATTGTTTTTCCATGACCTCTTGCATAGTGAACTCTTGGATTAATACTTCGTTGGTAGGTCCCTCCAAGCATTGTTCAAATGCAGTGACAACTTGTTCTAGTTCTTCTCCTTTACCTTCGATCTCTGTGAATAGTTGGCAAGCCTCATCCTGTATTGGTTGAATCCTCTAAGTCACTTCCATGACTCTTCTTTAAATGGTGTGGACCTGTTGTTGAGCATTGTGTTGTTCTTGGGATTTCTTCATCCTCTCAATGGATGATAGGGACTTCAACTATGCCTGTACTAATTCTACTTCCTGCTTCACCTCCTGGAGATGTAACTCCAGTGATTTAAATTTAGGATCCTCAGTGAGTCACTCATAAGTCTGGGCACTATGATCACTCAATTTTTTACCTTCCATGGCAAGGTTATTGATTATTTCAACTACACTTCAATAAGTTTCTTGTCGTTGATCCCTCACATCCTGCGGAGTACTAGGCATTGTTCGTAGCTCTAGATATTTGACTCTCTATTGAAGCTACTGGATGGTTTCTATGAGCTGCACTACTTGGTGTTTTACTGGTTCTTCCTCCTTCTACTCCAAGCCTGTCACAGAGCGAAGTACGTTGTTGACTGTTTCTTTTACTCTGACCTGTTCCGCGAGCAACTTTTCTTTCTCCTATTGGATCTATTCTCTCTCTTCATCAAAATTCACTTCAAGGGCGTCCTCCTGTTGCGCAATTCTACATTGCTCTATAAATTCCTCCTGTGCTTGATGCAGGGCCGCTGTGACCTATTATTTATGTGCTTGATGCAGGGTTGTTGTGACATGTTATTTCATATCTTATGCTCACTGAAGGTGAGGTTCAGTTAAATCAACCAGTATGAGGAGTTTGGCAGGATCATCTCCCAAATATGGTTCTCCTAAGGGAGGGGGCGCAGTGGACACTACGCAGCTCGAATAAAGGGCTTGTTGTACACCTCTTAGTTTTGATTCAATTCTATCGTACATAGCTTCTTATTTTTCTTTGTTTCTTTGAAAAATATCTTCTGAGGCATCTCCTACAGTTGAAATAATGAAGTTGAAGTCATCGAACGTGAGTACACTCTGCATATTTGGCTTATTGGCTTTGGACTTCTTCCGCGATGAAGGTTTTGTGGGGGAAACCTTCCTTTTCTTAGATGGATCGGTGTCATCAGGTAGGTTCTGTGGAGGTGTTACTTCACCTTTGTTATCTTCTTTTGTTCTTTTTCCTCCTTGTTCACTTCTTCATCACCTGCTCCGCTAAGTGACTCAGATGCGGTCTGTTCTGATGTGTCATGTATTTCCTATACATATTTCTTCTTTTTCTTCCTACTTCTACTTGGGGAATAATACTCTTTGCGAGTAACCACCAGATTTCCAATGAGGTCCGGGTCAGACAGCTCTACGGGGTCAACAGGGATAAGGAGTTTTGCAGCCCAGTATTTAATGATTTATTCTAGGTCCTCTATAGTGATCTTGTAGTAGTACTGAAGTTCTTCTTTGCTTTCATCGGTGTGTGCAGTAATGTAAATAAAATGCCTATCAGCGTGGAATTTCATAAGATGTTTGAACCTGTCTAGGGTGTTCGGCGTCATACAGTGGAAGGACTCAATAACCTTTCTGAGATGCAGGTAATAGGTATGAAATACTGCTTTTGACTGCCATTGATTTCCCATATCGCTCGAATACCAGAGCGTTGTGAACTTCACAGCAAGCGGCTCGAATGGATCGATGTCAGGGAAGGTCGCACCTTTAGGCATCTCCCAAGAAGTAAACGTGATGAGGATCAGG
This sequence comes from Picea engelmannii, assembly GCA_009831015.1. Classification (NCBI taxonomy): domain Eukaryota; kingdom Viridiplantae; phylum Streptophyta; class Pinopsida; order Pinales; family Pinaceae; genus Picea; species Picea engelmannii. The sequence goes on along the minus strand of ML780883.1, from coordinate 956,900 downwards.
AGCCATCTGAAGTGAAACTCATACCCTCGATCCTGAGCTTTGCAGAAATCTAGTTCAATTTAGTTAACTAGGTACTTCACCCAGTTCATCTGTAGGCCTTATACGCATTTCCCAGTGAGGTCAATGACAAACCCTGTGACCTCCATGGGTCTGTTCTTTCTTACTATCTTTCCTGTAATTAATTGGCATGCTATGTGAACTACGTCATTCTAGATGGAGACTACCTTGTAGCCTCGTGTACCCTTCTCAACATCGCCATATGTTTCTTTAATCACCTGTGCCAAGGCACGGTTTGCAGCTTTTCCTAGGTAGAACTCTTGTGGGTATGGTCCCTGCATGCTTAGTCCAATGATCCTATGGATCAGCGCTGGATCGACAATGATTCATCTATCCAACCAAAGATAGCCACCATGGAAGCACAATAGTAGGAGCTTAACGCAGGTGTTCACCTCCTGATGCCTTCCAAAATGTGGAATCTGCATTACATTCAACAGGGTGGACTGTGTGAGGTTCATCGTCCACGACTGGGGGATGATTTTCATCTTATTTCTCTTTGTCTTGGTCAGATATTTGTGAGGCACGAGCATTCCATATCTCTTATGGTCTCCCAGGTTATAGTCACTGATTTTCAATGTCGAAATCCTCTCTAGCTATGGTCTGATCGTGTGTATCCTCTTTGGGAGATACACAGTGATGATGGTGTAGTCGAAGTCCCTCAGGACATTGTCACAACTCACTACACCATCCAGGGGTGGGATGTAATCGGGCAGGATGGAGGACAATAACTTCGCATTTGCCAAGTCATCTCTATGCTTGGTTATTTTCTCATTCACATCTTGGGATGGTCTAGATCCGCAAGAAGTCGACGGGGAATGTTGCACTCCTCTCGTCCCTGAAGCTTGTACACCCATAGACATCAATCTTTCATTCATTAGGTTGACAAGTATCTCCTTCACAGATTCTTCGATTGTGTTAATTTCTTCGGACATACATGCTCTTGGTTGAATATCTCAGGTTGAAGATCAACTATTCGATGCAACAGAATGGATGGCGATAGCTTGATGATCACTACGTGAAATCAACTGATATAGGAGATCAGATAATCACAGGTTGAAAAAGTGTTCTCGGTGAAAGGCTCGAGGAGCGAAGTAGACAACTTAGTAACAAATCTTTCCAACAATCAATAAGCCTTCATTAATGCAGTTTTGTCCATTATGATGCGGTCCCAATGGTCTGATGGCGAGCTTCCCAGCCACAATTGTTGTTCCAACTGTTTGGGCTAATGGTTATAATTCTTCCAATGGTCATATTACTTCGTCATGGAGAAGTGTCATGTTGTGTTGTACTGATATCCCAGCGAAGTTCAAATTTTGGAATACTTCCTTCTACGTAGTTCCTTCTGGAACTTTCTGTAACTTTTCTATCTTTGCTTTCTTCTTACTGAGATTTCTAGCCTTCTTCCCAATGATCTTTGTCTCGATATTCCTATTTCCATTATGATTCTGATAATCTCTTGGCATAGTAACTTCGTATTGTTGATGGTATTTACTAGGGTTCAAGGGAAATACTTCTTCTTTGTCTAGTGTAGCTTCTCTACTCTCTTGTACAGACAGGTATCTCAAGTCCTCATGTGTTCTTTCAATTTCAACGTCCTATTGGCTGGCCCTCAATAGTTTCGACTGATATTCTTGTTCCTTCAATAAGTGCACGATTATCTTGGTCATGAAGTCTCTTAGGTATTTCTATTATAGGTCTTCTTCTTCCTTCCTTCGGGTCTGATCCTTCTTGATACAGGTTTTTCCTAGTAACATAGTAAATGGAGCATTGTTCTCAATAAATTTAACAACCTCAAAATATTCCTCTATCAAAGTTCCATGAGCACTCATAGATATTTGGGTAAGTATTCCACGTAGGGTTATCGAATTTCCTCTAAACAATCCTATTCCTCCCAGTGAAGTAATCATAGCAGGCTTCCCTAAAATTTCCCAAGTTCTTTTTGTCATGATATTCACCTGTGTTTCCTCATCCAGAACGCAGTGAATGTTGAATTCTCATATTCTTGTTTCTATGCATTCTTTTTCTTTGAATATATCTGATAAGTTGATATCTCTTTGATCATTCAGGGTTTCTTTCATTTGCAATAGTACAATCTTTGATTCTTTTTGGGGTTCTACCATGATCTTAGTTTCTTGACGTTCCTTAGGGTTTTCTTGTCTCATATTCATTCTTTCAATGTTAGCAATCATTCTAGGGCAATCCAGAACTTCATGATCCATAGATTTAAAACAAAGACAACTGGGTCTTATTCCAGGGCATTCCTTAGCAAAATGTCCCGGTGTTCTGCAACTATAACAAAGAGTCAATCCTCTCTTTCTTTCAAATGATCATCAACACTTTCTGTACTGAGCACTAGGATCATGGTAGCTAACCTGCAATTTTTTTTTTCTAGGATCCTGTATCCATTTGTTAGTCCAAACATTCTTTCTATGCATAGGAATAACATATATTTCATTATTTCTATCAGATCTACTCATATCATACCTTCTTTCATCTAGTTGTGCCCTAGTTTTCAGACTAGGATAACATTTATCAAGCATACCTAGATCAATACTCTTGAAACACAAATTTCCACTATTCTTACTTTTAGTAGAGCACAAAGCTTCGAGAGCTAAAAACAATTTTTCTTCGGATTTTACTTCTCTTCTTAGCACAGAGATTCACAATAAAAGTAGAGTACTACGCACTAGGGAGACAGAACTACGCACTAGGGAGACAGAAATACGCACTAGGGAGACAGAAATACGCATGGAGATTTCATAGTTTTAGGTCAAATCTTCACACAAAGGTTCTTCTTTCTCAGTTCCCAACAATCATAGTTTCAGGTCCCGACAACGGAACCATTTGTTGGCACAAGGGTAGACCTGGGGTTAAACACTACAACAATGCACCAAAAAAACCCTAACTACTGGCCCTTTCGGAAACACCCGCGAAGAAGAAGAAGTCTCACCCAAGGTAGAGGTAGGGGTGGTTTCAGGACTCCAATGTCTGCAATCTTAGCTGGGACACAGATCTGTGATTGTAACACCTTAACAGAGAAATTAGAAATTATGATTCATCAATATTTAGTCTTATTTTACAGTGCAACAAAACCCTAATAGAAGATTTGAGTAGTATTCACATAGATTCAATAGACTCAATCACTAAGAATACCAACATAGATCAAATCTAGCATTCCTTCACATTATTTCGCACTAAGCTATCATATTAGATTCATCTATCATATAACATCGCAATAAGATTTGAATCACATAAACAAAAGATAAACCAAAAGTCACAAAGCATTCACAACACAGGATATATGTGGTTCACCCCCACCCTCGGGCTACGTCCACCAACTCTTTGTCTCTTTATTATCTTCGGTCAATCATCTACATGCACATATCCTTGAGATATTAATCCGTAGAGGACAGGAGATGTGCGCACCTTGCTAGATCCTCCTTCCTTGAGTTACAACACAAAGCCTTCCACAGTCTCTTACAATGGCTTGCACTTAGATTTGCAAGCCTCACATAGTATACACAAATCCTTTACAGTTACCACTTTCACTTAGCACATAGAACACTTAGCACTTATCACACTTAACACTTATCGCACTTAGCACTTAGCACACTGGCTTCTTCTTACATCACCTATAATTCTATTTATACACTACAAAATAGGCCTAAACATGGGTAAACCCATGGTCCGACATCCCCATACCCATTACATAAGCCCAAAACCCAAAAATCCCTAAAAAGGGGCCCAGATCTTGCGATCTCCACTTCATCTTGTGCTCTGCCTTCGACAGGCTATCAAAGTCCAAAAGCTAGGTCAAACATGACCAAGGATCCTCAAAACTTTTTCAAGGGCCAACAAGCCTCCCATGAAAGAAAACGTTGATGACAATTACAAGAAGGCTTGGAGAAGAAGTGAAAAAATAAAATAAAAGTTAAATGAAGAACATATCCAAGGAATCATACATACAAGATTTTCAGCAACACAAGATCATAATGAATTTATAGGCAACGAATAAATTGTTGGAATTCAGGCAGAGGATAATGAAGAAGATGTCAAAACTCAGGATGATGACATAATTTCATAAAGAGAATGAAAAGGAAGATGTCTCCACATATGTAGAGGAATATTACTCCACATCAGAGTAAGTATTTTTATGAGCCATATGACTTGGATACTCCCAGTAAATATGAATATTAAACAACAAGAGTATCTGCAGTAGACAATACATATCAGAGAACCATCCTTTGAGTAGTTTGATGTATTTGTAGAGATAGATTCAGAACAGTCAGATAAAAAAAGTACACAATGGTAGATTGGTTTGTAAAGAAAGAAAAATCTTAGTTGACAGTTACGCAGGAAGAAGTTTATGATTGTACTCAAGTAGAGATTTCTTCAGTACAAGTTTTTCAAAAATTGCAGAGTTTGGTTTGCAGATAGAGAATACCAGTGGAGACATTTGATATGTGATGATAAATTGCATACATATAGTACAATGACAAATGGATTATCATTGTGGACATTGGAGTAACATAGTTATGGATAGTTTATGACATATGGACAAAGATGCACTTGTGATATACTTAGTAGGTACTGTTGATGGGCGAAATTGACCGTCCGTCAACTGACAGAGTGGAACCAGTCCGGGGTTGTCTAATAACCCAAGCCGTTTGGAATGAACCACCCTGACGGGTTTAACGGCTCCGTTGGCCGCTCTAAGATCCTAAGAAAACCAAAGAGAAAACTAATCTAAACTAACTAATCTAACTAAAACAAATAAAACAAACTAAAACAAACTAAAACTAATAAAACAAGCTAAAACTAAATAAAACAAACTAAGCTAACTAACAATAAAACAAACTACTATTACTAATACTAAAACAAACTAATACACTAATCTAATTAAAACGAAACTACTAAATTAAACTAAAACTTAATATAAACTACTCTAACTATTCTATATACAATCTACTAATTACTATTACACTAACTTTAATAATTAGTTGTCTAATTACAAATTGAATTACAACTTATTCACAAATATACATTATCTACAACTTGCAGATTTGAATAAAACCTGTAAAACTCATGTGCTTTCTGTCCTAAGACAACGAGATATTTTTGTTGATTTTTTATGAATAAGAAATAAAACTTACTGAAATTAAACGATCTAATATATTTACTGAAATTAAACAATCTAATATATTAAACATATATATCTAACTAAGAATACTAACAAATATACTAACAAACAAACGACAAACTGACCTGGAAACGCTCCTAATTTGTCCTGTGTATGATGACTTCGAAGCTGGTCGGAGGAAGGAAACTCGCACCGATTAGTCCATAAGATTCTCGTAAATGATAAGCTACGCTGCTCTTTGATTTGTTTACAGGACAAACAAGACATAAAAAATCATAACAATTATATGATTTATAAATTTTTGCAATAAGGGAAACCTGTTATGCAAAAACCTATACTTAATAATCCAACTTATGAAGAAGAGAAATCGGTCGTTCACAAACTGAATCAAACAATTGTTATGTTCTTTAAACACTTGGAAGAAATCAGATATGGATTACAGTGATTAAATTATATCATTTGCAAAATATTAAGATAGCTAAAGTAGTCATTAACCAAATACAAATTGATATACATAACATGAAACAAAATATTGATATGATGAGAACCTAAAGCTGTAACAAAAAACCAAATTCTGCCTCAATCTGTATTAAAAGTACATATCCTTGTTCTCCCACGAATGAGGATGCCATTATTACAAAAATAATAAGTATATATAAGTCTCTCCACAGGGTAAAACCTCCCTGTGGATAATATCAAACTGTTTTACATAATCTGGGAAATATCCCAAAATCAACTAAACTAGGAAACTAAAATGCAAGTGAAATATTTGAAATATCCCCTAACTGCTCATCAAATCCACTGCAAGTTCGAATTTATCTGCAATAGACCAAAAATAACAAGTTAGAAAGGTATTTCATTATCAAAACAATAAAAATATGATTCTACAGACTTAGCTACAGAATCATCTGATTCTGTAGCTAGTCTAAAATAACATACAGGATCAGAATCTAAATCAAATCAAATCTTTTTAAAATAATCAAATCCAATCTTCTTTCAATGATCATTCAAAACGAATCACTAATGATTTTATTATTAAACATTAAAAAGAATCAAAAGTGATTAAATCGAAAATAGGGGTAAGAATACTCTGTTTTCTTTTACCATAAAATCAGGTCAGACAGTAATAAAACTGTTTCATATCCAAATAAAATCGGATAGGATCAAAATCCAATAACTAAATAGAGAGAGAAGCATGCCCTGTTTCAATTGCCATCATAGTTGGGTAGACAGAATCGAAACCAAATAGTTTTACAAATCGTTTCACATCCAATTCGAAAGTAGTGCAGTCAGGCAAATCATATGCAACATTGTGTTTTTCCAAAATAGGAGATAGGATCAGATCGAAATAGAATCGTTTTACAATTGTTATAACTGGTATGACATCAAACGGTTTGCGCCACAGGTAGATTAATTCAGACAGATACGAGAATCAATTCATACAAAATCATAACTAGATTGATTCGGCTTTGACCACAATCACGATAGAATTGACATAAGTGAAAATTGGTAAAATGTGCATATAAGCTCGATTTGATTTGAACGAAATCATTAATTCCAAACAAATCGTGACTGTGTTTAATATAGAAAAAAATCATGAATTCAATCTCGTTTCACAAATCCAATATCCATCGCAAATAAGAATCCAACTGATAACAGGGTTGATCTAACAGTACACCAATATGAAGTAACCGGCTGGGTTTTTCACATAACCGTTATGAATTGATTTGGATATATTTTAACAGGATCATATTGAGAATAATCTGAATTGTAATCTTGTTGATCGAAAATCAAATGGACATAAAATCGTAACAGTTAACCATATCACAATTGTTACCAATCAGAGCGTATACATTATAACGAAATCGAATCGAAATATGATCGTGTTCATAATTGAACATACGAGAAACAACTTGTGTCTATAATAGATACAAACGACTTCAATCGACAACAGAGTATCCAATTTAAGATAAATCAAACCAATCAAATCCATACCACGATCAATCGAATCGAAGAAAATCCAATCGAAGCTAAACTGGGAAAACGAAATTCGATTAATCAAAACAAAACTATGTACATAATGCATATACTGTGACAGAGTAAATCCACACTGGAAACAGAACTATTCAAAGAATTCGAATTCGTTATATAAACAAGTGATAGAACATACCAGTGAGGCTGCTATAACTATGCCAACTTTGAATTCACGACTGTTGTAGCTGACTCCACATTTTTAAATAAGATAGAACCTGTCGTCCTCTGTTTCTTATCAGTGGCTTGCAACTCAGCCTTTTGACTGGTAAGTCGTGCAACCTGGTCCTCCAAATAGTGAATTCTTGACTGTAGCATAGGAACATCAAGATAATATCTTTCTAACCACGAGCTACATTGCTCACAGGGTGGCGCTGTAGGTTTTGACAAAGAAGGAGAGGGTTTGGATGAATGATCGGGGGCTTCACAAGGTAGATTAATGCCAGGATAGTTAGGGTCGTTTTGCAAGCAAGGTGATAGGTTTGCCACAAAGTCATACGATGGTTCGACACACAAACCTTCCGAATAGGGATATTCACTTGCCAAGAAACGTTCCACTTCTGAGTCAGAGTCTTCACTCAACACGATAGGGTTAAGCTCGACAGGGGGTTTTGGCTTATTCCTCGCCATCCGAGAAATTAGATGGGAATTTGTTTTGCCTTTGGTGTTTGCAGTGGGTTTGGATTTAGGCTTCTTGCCCACAGGTTTAACAGTCTCAACATCCTTGGTCACAGAGTGGGGTAGGTCGATAGGTGAGTTGGGTAAGGGTTTAGGTAACAGGACGCTATAGGGTACCGGGGGTACATTCTTGTCTTCGCTCACCATAGGTTTTTCAACCTGTGGAGGGCTTGAATCCACAAAATCATTCCGAGTAATAAAATCGTTCCAACAGTCTCCGTGTAACCCCAAATGATAGACAACAATCATTTTAACCAACCCATAGTGAAAGAGGCTGCTATCATCCTGGTTCCTTTTGTATTTCTTAGACATTTTGAATAGGCTTCTATGCAAATAATATGACATATTGAGCTGATAACCCATAAAACCATGAGCAAACGAAGGTGGTGTAAGAAAACAAACCCGTACCAACCTTTGCAGGTGATAAACTACTTGATAATCATCAATAAGTCATGCCATCGCTGTTTTAGCATGGTCATGGGCAAACCTTTGTCACAGGAGCTAACCTTACATGACTGGAAGAAAAGTGTCCAAGGGACCTCTTCTACCTTGCAATTCTTGGACCATCCTTGTCCAGTGATAGGAATATTGGTAGCAAGACTGATAAACTGCTCGTCAATTTGCAAATGAACATTGCCAACCTTGGCTCGACAGCCATCAAAGGTCATGGTGAATTTCCTAGCAATGCAGAGGTTAAAACCATCAAATTTCTGTAAAAACGGGAGCCACCCATTGTGCTCGAGGTCACTATGGGCACTGTCGAACATCAACAGAGCCTGGCTGCCATTAGGTTCAGCTCGAACGACAGGGGCCATGGTGCGAGCACATGGTAAGGGTTTAGTTTGAAATCACCAATACACAGGAGCAGAGTCATTCGGTCTAACTATAATGAATGATCAAAGGGGAAGCATTAATGTGCGCATGCAAGGGTGGTGGAATCATTTACCGCCATGCATAATAGTAATGGAAAAGTACAACCGACGATTTAATCCTCTGTCCAATCAATCATAACATAGCTCAAAACCATATCATTCGTATAACCAAAGAATCAAACGGTGGATGACATACCAATGCACCATTATAATATTTCAAATCATGAATATTCAATGTGAAACCAAACCCAAATGTTAACCACACGCAATTGCATAAATGTGTAATCAAAACTTTAAAACATTGTGACAATTGATTTCATAAAATTGTCAAGCCAAGAACTATAAAATTTTTAACATAAGGATCACATTATATATATAAAAACAAAAATAAACCATGACCCCTATGTAATTCAATGACTAGGCAAGTCTCAAAAAATATAAATCCATATGCTCAATGCCTTACTAGTTTAATAAAATCAAATTGCGCAATCAAAGTAAGAATAGGCAAATAGGCATAGGTTGAAAATCCTTTCAGCCACATAATGATAATGCAAAGGTAAGTGCCACTCAAAATATCAATAAAAATATTATGACAATTCAAGTAACGATGGAGGAGTTTTCACGCTTACAGTCGTGAAAACTAAATGGAGACCAATTTGCAAGTGTCGCAAGAAATGAAAATATCGTCTATTTGAAAAATGCGATGACAATTTAAAGTTCAGAAGACATAGGTGTAGGCAGCTTATAGGGCAATAGAAAAAATTGAATTGCCTTCCAACAATGGTGACACACTGGTAGAAGCAGTTATCTCTGCAAAAGTAACAAATTCAGATTAGAACATCAAAGAAAATTTCAACTCAAAAAAAACAACTAGAAAGTCGTACAAACATCATCATTTACCATCTTTTCCAGTGGTATTTTAAAGATGAAAACCAATAACAGTCTTAAGATCAGAAAGTCACGATATTAAAGATAAAATCTTCAATACTGTTGGCATGGCCACTGCTGCCAGCAGGCGTCCATAGCCTCGACAGGGTTTCCATTTAACCCACTCTAACATCTGTATCCTGTCAAGAAGTTCTAGATCAGAATAAATGACATTAAATAGGTTTCTTATATTTTTTCACATATTTTCATGTACCCAACATTGCTTCCCTACCAGAAGGCCTGTTCAGTACCCCGACGAAGTTGTCTTGGCGCCATGCTTGCATTTACCCGCTGCCAGCGGACCTGTTCAGTATCCCGGTGGGTTTACAAACACTTCCCATAGCTCTTATTAATATTTTTATTTTGTTTTGCTTTTGTAGATATATAGCTGAGCGGGGTGATGCTGATAATATTGATATTTTAACATATTTTTTAGACCTCATCAGAATTTTTTAACACTGTCCTTTATTCAGCTCCAGAAATGTTTTATTTACAAAAAAAAATTACTACGACAGGGAGACATCTTTTGAGTCATTCCTTTACGGAAAAGGGACAGCGTAGAAAGAGAATAGATGATCATGACAAACTTTGCTCAGAGATTGAAATCAGTAAACTTCTTTCAAACAAGAAAATTTTCCAACATAGATATCATTTTAGCAATATATCACTGATGTTTGTACAAACTTTCAGAAGTTATTTCAACGAAGAAATTTTTCTATGGTCTTGGTCTCAATGGCTCAGTGCACAGGTATGCGTATTTTTCAAGAAACACAAAAATCTGATCAATTCAAATCAAAACCAAAAAAAAAAGGAAATGAAAGATGCAAACAAAAATGAAATATTTACATAATATACAAGGGTAGTTATCAAGCAAAGTATCTTTTCAGGGCTTGGCCATTCACCAGATAGGTGTCAAGCTGCCCTTCAACATTCTGTAATCGAAAGGAACTAGGACCCAACTTTTCAGCAATTAAAAATGGCCCAAGCCATAAGTTTTGAAACTTGGTGTGCTCACCCTTTCCTTCGTGTGGTTTGTCCCACTTTAGGACAAGATCGCCTACTTCAAAATTCCTATCAGAAGCAGAATTAGAATCGAACCATCTTTTAATCAATTGTTGATGTTGATCTAATTTATTCTTAGCTTGAGTTCTTACTTCTTCCAATTTCATCAAAGCGTTAATATGACTTTCTAAAGGAGGACAATCTTCTTCTTGGACTTTTTGTGACAATTGAAGCGAAGGAAGAAGAATGTGAGGTGGAAAAATGGCTTCTCTGCCATAAACGAGAAAAAAGGGGAGTTACCTATAGCGGCTTTGGGTGTCACCCTATCAGCCCATAGTGCGTTCAACAGTGCATTGTGCCAATTCTTGTGATTTTCAGCCACGGTTCTTTTGATAATTTTGATCAAGTTTTTGTTTGTAGATTCTGCTAAGCCGTTGCCCTGGGGGTAGTAACTAGCAGAATACTTTAGCTTTATTCCTTTCTCCAAAGCGAACTCACTCATCTCTAGAGAAGAAAAGTATGAAGCGTTATCAAATACTAGACAATCAGGGATACCGAAACGAGTGATAATATTCGAGTTCAGAAAAACAATCACCTGACTTGTGTTGACAGTTCTTAGTGCAGTAGCTTCGGACCAACGAGTAAAGTAGTATGTGGCTGTCACAATATACTTGTGTTGTTGTGAGGATGGAGGGTTAATAGGACCTATGATATCAAGGCCCCATTGCTGGAAAGGAGAATCGACTGAGACGGGTTGCAAGGGAAAGGTTGGTTTTTGCAACCGCCCTGATGATTTCTGACAGATGATACATTTACGACACAAGGCATGGGCATCCCTAAAAAGCATGGGCCAGTAATAACCGCCTCTTAAAACCTTATGAGCAGTAGTGTCACCACCGAAGTGACCACCGGCTTCTCCTGCATGCAACTCAAGAAAGACTTTTTATGCTTCGTCTTTTTCGAGACATCGCATCAGTATGCCGTCAAAATTTTGACGAAACAGTATACCGTTAACTAGATGAAAGGAGGCGGACTTTAGTCTCAACGCTCTTATTTTGGTGGGGTCGAGGTGACGGGGTGTTGATCCATGTTCAAGACAAAATCTAATATCGTCGTACCAAGGACTTACGAGGTTTTGTGCGCAACAGATCAAACTTTGATCGCGTTGTTCTAGGTTTGATGTATCACTATCTTCTTGACGTTCTATTTCTGAATCAACAACCAATTTACACAATCCTTGGCCTCTCATGATCTGTGCTGGGGTGATCTCTAAGTCATACTCCTGCAAGGAGGTGACCCAGTTGGCTCTTTTCTCTCCTAACTCCTTTTGCACTAACAAGTTCCTTACGGCAGGGTAGGGGACAATGACCTTCGTCCTTGACTTCAAAAGATAGGACCGGAAATGCTTAACTGCTTTGAAAATAGCATAGGCTCGTCGATCGATCGCTGGGTAGTTAAGTTCAACACCTTTGAAAGAAGATCTCATAAAGGCGATGGGTACTTCATTTTTCTCGGAATTCTTTTGAGTTAGGACTGCAACATAGGAACGATCAGAGGTAAAAGTATAGAGTGTAAAGTCTCGAGAGAAGTTAGGGCTCATGAGAGACAGAGCGTCTATTATGGCCTTCTTTATGGCATTAAAAGCTTTATTTTCTATGGGTCCCCAGTGGTACTGGGTGTCTTTCTTAATCAGGTTCTGTAGAGGTCTGACCATTTCGGAGAAACTGGGGACAAATCTTCTCACGAAATTAATCTGGCCTAAGAAAGACTGCATGGATTTTTTGGATGTAGGAGGGGGAAGTTTAGCGATGACTTGAGTCCTCTCGGGGTCAATAATCATCCCATCACTAGACATAATGAATCCTAGTAATTTACCCTGTTCTACTGCAAATATGGATTTCTTGGGGTTCAAGGAGATGTCGTATTTACGACATCCTAGCAGAACGGCTCGTAAGTGAGCTAGATGATCGTCTTTGTTTTTAGAGTACACGGTCACATCATCTAAGTAAACTACAACGGAGTGATTGATTAAGCCTCGAAAAGCAATATCCATTGCTCTCTGAAAGGTAGCACCGGCATTAATCAATCCAAAGGGAATTTTGTGATAAGCATAAGTGCCCCACGGGGTACGAAAGGCAGTTTTGAACTGGTCTGGAGGAGACATAAGGACTTGGTTGTATCCGGGGAAACCATCCAATAAAGATAGCCTCTCGGAACCAGATACCTGTTGCATGATCTGTTCCATGGGCGGGACAGGATAGTTGTCTTTGTCAGACGCTTTGTTGAGGTTCCGAAAATCGACACAAAGTCGAATTTCCCCATTTTTCTTCCGCACTGGGACAAGGTTGGATACCCATTGAGTGTGTCCGACAGGAAAAATTATTTTAGCACTTAGGAGTTTATTCAATTCTTTTTGAACAGTCGGTTCTAGTTTAGGGTGCATTTTCCTCAGTTTATGTTGGAAGGGTAAGGTTTGGGGCTTCATCGGGATGACATGCTGTATAATATTAGGATCAAACGTTTTAAGATCATCGTAAGTCCATTCAAAGACATCCTTGAATTCTTTAAATAATTTAACAAAAGGAGTTTTTTCTTGCTTAGAACATCCCAAGCCTAAATTGATACACTGAGGATTTTCACTAGTTCCTAAATTGACTTTTTCATAAGACAACGAAGAACTATTAGTTTTGCAATTGACCGTCTTTTTAAATTTGTCTTCAAAATCATAAAATGTTTCTAATCTCACAACAGATTTGGGTATGTAATTTACCATGTCCGATAGAGCTTCAGGAGATTTCGGATCAGGTATTACCGTAAAGTCGTGCAAATTGTCATCATGCGTGTGTTCATCTATCATTGCGCCTTGAAAGGTTTCTTCCATGTGAAGAAATTTAATGATCTGCTGATCATCATCAAATACTCTCCAGTTTGTAATATTGTCAGGAACAGATGGTCGAAACAATAGCTCCACGGAGAATGCGTTTGGGGATAATCCTTCTGCAGGAAGAAGTTTAGAGGCTACATTAGCTAGTAGATCTACTTTAGCATTATTTAATCTAGGAATGGAATTTATATTGAAAGAAGAAAATTTGTTCATTAAACTCCATACCTCAGACTGGTAACTTTTGAGATGCGGGGAAAGACAGTGTATAGAGTCTCTTACCTGCCTAACCACTATTTCAGAGTCGCCAAATACAAGCAGATTTTGAATGTTCATATCCAAGGCTTTTCTGAGACCTTGCAGTAAAGCCTCATATTCTGCAGTATTGTTAGTACATTCAAATTCTAGTCTACAAGCCATTAATGTCTTGTTACCTACCAGATCGATGATGATGCAGCCTGCACCAGCTCCTTCTTTAGACTTAGAACCGTCGAAATATAGAGACCAAATTTGATTTCCATCGGGCTCATGGGACTGTAGTATAGAAGCTGTTGGTTTCACATATGCTATGATCTCGGATTGTTGTTCTGGATTGTTGATAGGTAAAACTTCAGCCATGAAATTTCCGAAGTAGGTGTCCATCCCTTGGACTTCAGGTGAATCAGTAGGCGGTGTGTACAGTTCATTAGGGTCATTCAAATCCGTGACCGTGAACTTAAGGTGACGCTCACGATTCACTCTAATCTTGTTGGGCTTACCGTTCTCTGGAAGCCATAAGTGAGACCAGTCCGTTGTGAAGTAACCATGTAGCTGCTCCGACCAGTCCCTGCTCAAAAACAGACCATACACTTCTGGAATATCCACCACAATTATATCAATAACCTGATGAACCTTTGGGTTAGATGATAATTTAATCAATACATTTTTTAATTCGCCTATAACTTTAACATCTGTTCGATCAATTTGTATGATTTTCAAAGAAGATGGTTCCACTTCAGCGTTAATCTTTTGGCAGACAGACCAAGGCATCACAGTTGATGATGCTCCTGAGTCAACCATACAATTATGCACATTTCTGTTGAAGATTTCGAAAGTTAAAAGAAAAG
>ML780883.1:877489-925211 GCA_009831015.1 Picea engelmannii | reverse complement strand
ATTTGGAGCGGTAGCTCAATAGGAGGATGCCCCCTCGAAGAGGAAAGTGAACAGGAGAGGATCCCTTCCATAATAGGATCCATTGTATGGTGTTTCCCTACCTCAAGGGTTTGGTAATAATAAAGTGTGGTTTCTTCTATCTTGCTTGTGGATCTATTTTGTATTCAGTATTTGTGGTGATAATATTTGTAGAGCTATTTGGTTCTTAACAAATCCCTAAAATAAGGAAAGTGGGATGCTATATGAAAGTATAAATAAGAGGCAAGGCTCTCTCATTTAATTACACTTGAACCTATTGAATATCATTGAATATCTATTTTGTGAAAGTTTACATGGGCATGTGTTATTGATAGAGAAAAGTGCAGCAGGAAAAGTGTGGAAAAAATAGTGCGGCAAGAAAAGTGCGAGAAAAAAAGTGTGGCAGGAAAAGTGCAGTAGAAAAAGTGCATCAAGAAAACTACAGAAGAAAAAGTGCAACAGAAAAATCACAGAAGGAAAAGTGCGGTAGAAAAATCGCAAAAAGAAAAGTGCGGAAGAAAAACCGCAGCAAAACAAGTGCGAAAGAAAAATAGCGGCAATGGATTTGCGGCAACAAAACACTACAAGAAGAAAAAAAGTATGGTTCTCATATGTGTAGTGTTGAATTTATGAATCAAGGTGAGGGTTTTCCTTGTAAATATGTTGGATGCCGTCTTGGGAGTTTATGTCTTGTTGTAGAGTTGATCTCAGGAAGATCTACTGAAGTTTAGTATTGGTTAATGTTTGAGGGCTTTTGGTTGAGGTATGTTGCTGAAGTTATTGGTACAGATAGAGGTTGTATAATAGTGAGGTTCGAGCATATGGTTTGAGGTACAAACTTTTTGTATAGTGTTTGAGGTATATGTGATCAGATCACATTGGTTGATGAGTATACAGTGATAGGTTTCTCAGTGACATATTCAGTTTCTACATTTGGGTACATGGTTGAGACAAGTAGTTGATGAGTTGGCACATACATGAGGTGTATAATTGATGATGTTGGTACATCTTGATGAGTCATAGTTTATGTGTATTTGATGCATGATTGGTACATATTTGGTGCATGGTTGATGCACTCGTTGATGGTACAGGTTGAGGTACAAGTTGGTTCATTGTTGATGCACTTGTTTATGGTACATGTTGATTATAGGTTGTTTGGTATAGGTTGGTGCATGTTTTATGCACTTGTTTATGGTACAGGCTAATTAATGGTTGTTTGGTACAGGTTGGTGCATAGTTGATGCACTTGTTTATGGTACAGGTTGATTACAGGTTGATTGGTATAGGTTTACAACAGTATATCTCACAGTGATAGTGTGATAGTGGTTCCATCATTCTACTTCTCCGTCAGGGTAGTTAAACAAGGCAAGGACAAGTGGTTGTATCCCCCTTCCAGTTGTAGCCAGAGAACATAGGGGGTTGTAGCCTCCTTATGGTTGTAGCTAGAGAATAGGGGAGTTGGAGCTTCCCTCAGGTTGTAGCCTGGGAAACTAGTGGGTTGGATCCTCCTTCCATTTGTAGTTGGAAAACAAAGGAAGTTGGTGCTTCCAATGAATGTAATTCTTAAAGACATATAAGAAAAATAATTATGTGGTTTTCTCCCACTTTGGGTTTCCACGTAAAAACACTGGTGTAATGTGTATGTGTATGATTTCTCATTTGTTCATTGTTTATTTTCTCAACAAATATTGGATGATAATGCTACATTGATTTAACACTTTTATTTTATGGCTAAAAAGGATTAAATTTCTCTTTTATGGATTCATCCCCCCTCTTAGTAATCCAAAAGGAGCAACCTCAAAGAGAGAGACCATTTTCCATTGATGTCAAAAGGGGAGAGTGAGAAACATTGATGAGGATAAAAGGCCATAGGGGGAGCATGAGTGTTGGAGTATCAATGTTTCCATCAATGTTGTCGTCAATGTTGGTGTTTCCATCAATGCCAAAGGGGGAGGTTGTTGGACAATTGGTTTGGATAGTTGGTTGTCATTGATGTCAACCCTTGGAGATTTATTTCAAATCTTGGATACATTCATAATCCCTATAAATATGGTTGATATTGATGGTGACTTAGTTGTCATTGATAGAGAGTTAGTTGCCAGCATATGTGATGGGTGCATTTGATGAAGTCTACATGAATCCCCGGAGGTGTGTTTATGGGAACCTAAATTGGTTGAGGAATATGAACATGAAGGATAGTGTACATATAATTAAAATAGTCATGGATGGATAGTCCTCATCATTTTCTTTCTGGTGATAGGTGGTACACCACATGGTTCCTCACAGTTGAGTAGTTATGATGTCATGAAGTTGGAAGCCTTGAAGTATGGTTAAAAATACCCAAAGTATGGTTAAGAATCCCATAAATGGTTTCAAAAATAAGTTATTAGTTGACCCCAAAATAAGGAAAAAGGGTAAAACAATTGTAAACATGAAGTTACAAGTCAGACCTAACGTTAAATAAAGAAGTCACTTGGAAAAGTATAAATACACATCAAGAGCCTCTCATTTGTACACACAAGTTTATTGAATATGTGTCTAATTGTTATTTGAGGTAACCAAGGAGATATAAGAAAAATTTTAGAGGGAATATGAAGTGAAGAGGGGCGAAATTCCAAGGGAGCATGAAGTCTTGTGATGATATGTTCCATGGAATGTTATTTAAAGGTCATCTTACCATTTTTTCTATGAATTTTTTAATAAAATGATTCAAATAATGAAACTTGGAGGTGGTTGAGAAGATAGGTCAAGGTACCTATCCTATAAATTTGAGCTTCTGGGTCATCGTATTTTCTACAATACACTATGTGGAAAATAATGTTTATGGCTAGTCTTGAAGCTAGTCTCAAACATGTGTTCTAGGTAAAAAAGTCATAATCTATTCATAGATGATCTTAATTCAGTGATATCAAATGAATTGGATATGGTACAATCTATTGACACCCAAAAGTGCAACATGGAATCCCTACATGAAAATTGGTTACAATGCCATTATTAATAATATATATTTAGTAATATACTAAATAGGTGGGAACCCATTATGTGAATAATAATGAAAGGCATTTTTTTTTATTACACTCATGAGTACCTTGCAACATGACTCGACAGTTTGAAATGCGAAACCTATTTCTGAATGAGTCATGGAGCTTCATGGAAATTTAATTTTAAAAGGGAAGGGGCAAAATAATGGTTTAATGAGCATCTTGGTTTATTCTTGCTACGCATATAATTTGACTTGTTGATTTAAACTCCAAGCACAGGCTATATACAGTTATGGCATATCCCACTTATTATATTCTTGTTATTATCATGGAAATTGGTTAATTTTTATAAGATGGCAATGCTTCCCTAGCAAGTAATGTGGACATAAGATGTAGTTTTTGCTAAGTGTTAAGCATGCACATAAAACTTATGGGTTTATGGAAGGTGGAAAATTCGACTTTGTATTGAATTGTTATTTGGAAAACATAGTGTATTATGCACTAGATTTATTGGGTGTCGTTTTACATGTTTATAGTTGATAGAGTTAATGTAAGAAATGACATGAAATTACTGCAAGTCGCTCTATCCCTACCTTGAGGTCACCACCCTCACTTGGTTCATATTTGTGTTGGTTGTTTTGGCTGGTGTTTCCTCCGTTTTGCTTGGCCTTGGAAAGAATAGTCATGCTTATTGTTTTTCTGGAATTCTGCAGATAGGTATGATGGCTCTCACCTCTCCATTCATGAAATATAACTCTACTCATAATAAAATCATGAGGTTGGTTCTTAGATTTTCTTACAGACTGTGTTTGCTTCCAAAGTTTAAATGAATGTATGTGGGTATCGACTGTGTAAATTGTTTTTAAGTAGAGGTTCCTCCCTATTGCCATTTGAAAATTTCAAGTTGAGAATATTGTTCAAAACTCCTTTTTGTTCGGATTATGTGATTGATTTATGTCTAGAATGAATACTTCTTCTGTGCTATGACTAATGGAAAATAATTGTGGAAATTGTTTTAGGTTTCACTCATCTCTGGTCATTAAAATTCAAGGGTTTTGTTTCACTATGAAACAAAAGAACAATTGTTTTTCTTAATGCTAGTACCCAATATTTGGAAGACTTATATCTCCTTAAAATTACTTTTCAACTGTTATTAAGATATGGGCATATTTAATTTGTGGGAACGAGGAAATTCTGTGGAAAGGCCATGGAAAAGCTATTGTGATAAGAGATGGTTAAATGGTTTTTACAAACCCCTTGTGAAGGTTTCGCCTTTGTGTTCTCCCAGGCCTTGGCTCTTTTGTTGATGTATGGCATTTAAGGGATTCAAGTTCTAGTTTTGATGTATGTTATAACTAATTAACTCGACATTGGGAAGATTGGTTATTTGCGTTAAGTTAGGTCTCACTTGTTATCTATCCATGGGGATCTTTTCGATTTTGAAGTTGTATAATGTTAAAATAAATGATAAGCATCAAGTTTAGATAGGGTTTCGAAACCCAATTTATTTATACAACAAGTATTAAGATTGTGATGATGGCTCTATGTGATGTTCTCATCCTTCCATATGCGCTTGATGTATTCTGGTTTTAATTGTTGGAATGACTCTGCTAACAGTCTTTTATAAAACCTCTATTGATAAAAAGAAAAGGAAGTAGAAATTTGTATAGTTGACAATCTTGGAAATTTCCTGGGGTTTTATATTGGATAATATGAAAATAGTTGTGTGCTGGATTTGAGTTATTAAACAAAGAAAGGTTTTTACGAATGATGGTGATGATAATTTTTTTATATAAATACTATTGTATATAATAGAATAATAATCGTCTTTTTCCCTTCCATTCTCTCACTTTCCGCTCATTATATTCCCCTCTCCTTCCCAAATACATTTTAAACATTCCTTTTTCTATTATTATGAATTTCATTTTTTTGAAAAGATAAAGGATTGATAACAAAATAAAAGACTAAGCTAATGACTGGTGTTGAAGGTTTGGATACATTTTATGTTACTCCTGCATTTTATTGAACAATATTTGTTGGTCGTTTCCCATCCATGCACAACTTTTCACACATTATAGACCCCTCATCTTCCCAATATCCCTATCACTCCTTGTTCAAATGGAAATTGATTTTTTTTTTAGGATGTTGATGGATGGATTGCATGTGCTTCTGTGGTGAACAATAGAGCCAACCTTTTTATTTTATTTAGGTAGAGTATTGATGCATGGATTGTTAAGATTTTTTCACAACATGTTTGAATATTGCTTCAAGATCAACTTCTTTAGCAGGAGAAACAATCGCAGAGGCACTAATAGAGGCAGAGGAAATTGGTGGAGGGGTCATAGAATGCCACAATTTTCAATACATTTTTATGCTAATCCATAAGAATTAAATTATCTCTTTCAAGATGGATTCTTCAACCTAGTTGGCCATGGGATTCTCTAGTCCCGACCTGAGAGACCTCCTTCCAACCATATCAAAAAAAAATTAGCATCTGTGTTCCCCCTCGTGTCTATGCAACCAGAACCACCTACCAAATATGGTTGGCAAGAGATTTTTCATCAACCTTCTACTCATCACCATGGTTTTCCTACTGCGTCTTTGTCGTTACTCTCTCCTCCATCGCCAAAAAATCCAAATCCCCAAGATGATCATTTTGTCTCACCCGTTCATTCTTCTCATGCTAGTAAGAGACTAAAAACTTATGTTCCCAAGCCCGAGAAAGATAAATAAAATGGAGAAGCTACTCCCTCCAAGTCATCAAAAGAGTCATCTGCATCTGTGTCCTTGTGTCTTCATCTCAAGGATGATTGTTCTCACGTTATCATTTCAGTCCAGTCTCAAGGTTACAAATAGCCCAAGGTTGCAACAAAAATATCAAAAGATGACAATAATGAAAGGAGGCCAGATTCCTCTCACAGTAAATATGGTTTTTAATGATGATTAATGTTGTTTTCTATTTGAGGATAGTCTTTTTGTTGATACTGAGAGGGGGGTGAATCAATATCAAGTACAATTTAAAAAACAAATCAACTTATACTTAAACCATTCAATTATATCCAATGATAAATGATAAATAGTATAATATTTACACCAATACACCACAATACATCATGCAAAATATACGAGAAATAATCAATAATTATTGTTTAAGGGAAGTAATGAATTCCAAAGGTAGCTACAACTTCCAAATATAAAGGGAGGGATAAACCTCCAAGAGGAAGATACAATCCTCCAATATCAAGAGAGGGTTTAACTCTCCATTCTTTCCCATTCCTTCCACCCAATACTATATGAGAGATAATAAAACTTTACATTAAATCATCACCATCAACCAACCATCACATAGAACCTGATAATGCTTCCTAAGACTTCTTCAAGTTATGTAATTCTTCAATTCTTGGAATACTCTGATCCTGTAGGTAATATTATTCAATGTATTCTCTAAAACTCCTCCAAGTTTCACTCCTTGAATCCTCCCCAAAAAAAAGTTATAGAGAAAATGGTAGACCTTATTCAATTCTAGTTTATTCAGGAGAGCAAACTTGTACAGAATGCCCCGCGCTCAATATTTAACATCAGATTCTGAAACTCGCATACACGAAGATACCGCCTGTAATAATTCCAATGAAATTGGATTCACTTCATTTGGATTCACTATGAATAAGTTATGACTGTTTTACTCTAAACACATGTTTATGACTAGCTTCAGGATTGGTCAAAAACCATATCTTCCACATAGTGTATCTCCAAACTTTTAGTGATTTAATAGCTGAAATTTTTACCAAATATACCTAGATATGTCTTCTCAATACCATATCAATTTCACCATCTCAATCATTCTATAAAAATTTTTATATAAAAAATGGTAATATGACCTGTAAATAACATACCTTCGAACACATCACCAACAAACTTCATCCTCCCTTGAGATCCGACCTTCTTTACTTCAGATTTCCTCATAAATATGACTTGTGTGAGTTTAAAATGAATGTCTAATGATATGTATTTATACCCTTTATGTCACTTCCTTTTAACATTAGGTCCTACCTGACACTTTCTTATTTTGTAATTATTTTCTTTAATTATCTTTAGGTCCAACATGTACTTTCTTCTTCAATTCACTTTGTCATATTCAAAAATTAATTTCTCCTCAACCATGAGGATCCACATGATGTGCCACATACCACCAAAAACATCATGATGTATGCTATCCATACACGGGTGTTGTATCTACATGTGCATTGTCCTTCATGTCCAAATACCTTCATCAATCTTGTGGTCCAAAACCAATGACTAAGGTTGACATCAATGACAACAACCAATCTTCCAACAATCTCCCCCTTTGTCATTGATGGAAACACTCATGCTCCCCCTATCATCATGATCCCAATTTATCTCCCCCTTTGACATCAATGGAAAAATGTAGGGTTTCTCCCCCTGAGTTTTATGGCAAAAGGTAACTCTCTTGTTTTGGGTTTCTCCCCCTGAACATATAACACTTAATAAAACTTAATTTTTATGGTCTCTTTCTTCCTTGGAGATTTTTCATGAATTTAGGACGTATATGTTACTTTGTCTTCTTGTTGTTGTTGCAACCAATATTCCTAAAGCTTCTTCTTTGATTTTGCATATTTGTGATTCAAACATGAGAGTATATCATTGATCACACATTTGACTAACACTTAGTAGATTATGCTTCAAGTCTTCAACCAATAGGACATTATTTTCTTCCAAGCTCTACTACACCTTTTCCAATTATTTTGGTGGATGAGTCATCTCCAAATGCAACATTGCTACCCTTTCTCTTCAAGATGATGAATTTGTCTTGATCCTCGGTCATGTGTGAAGAACATCCACTATCTATGTACCATTCACATTCTTCTTTACATTCTCCATCGATCAATGTTATTCGACAATATTCATTTTTTGGAATCTCTTTCCTTATCCATACTGTGGTTGGCATAGGGACATCTTCATTCATTTATCTGTAATCTCGTACTTTGTAACAAAGATAATTACATTTGTAGCATACACTAGTTTTGTCCATCAATGGGGAAAATGAATTATAAATTTTGTTGACAAATCCACGATTATTTCCATATCTTGTATTTACACCATTCATATTTCTTGCATAGTTGTTCCTTTCATTGATTCTGCAATTAATTGCCTTATGTCCAAAATTTTTGCAAGTATAACAATAACCAAGAAAGAAATTTTGATACCTGGGAGTAAGTTACCATATTTGTGAGGTAGTCCATCTGGGTTCATGATCTACTCTTCTGTACTTTCCTTCATACTGATTGAAGCTTCTTTGATTCTTGAAGGTAGGAGGTCTTCTTCGATATTCATCTCTTTTGTAATCATTCCTTCTTTCTGGTATCCTGGTCCACTTCTCATCAACTATCTGTGTAGCTCTTTCTTCAGCCTTCTTGTTGGTATTTGCATCTTCTTTGTATGAAGTTTAACCCATGCATCCAAGATGTGTTAAATCTTTTGGAACTTCAGAGTTTCTTAAGCTCTTCCTCAATGAGACAACTTCTTGTTCAAGTTTCTCACAATCTTCTTCTTTCTTCATCATTTGGACATGCTTTACTTATCCTATTCTTCTTTCTTTTTCGAGTAGAGTTTTCAAGGAAATGGTTTCTTCTCTTAGTTTCTCAAAGTATTCTAATTGTTTCTTCAATATTACAACTGTCTTTTCACAACTACCTAATTCACTTCTTAGTTTTCTATGCGTGTCTTTGAGCTTGCTATTTTCAATCTCAACATGATTCAATTTTTCAAGATTCTCATCTTCTTGTTGAATCATTTCTACTTCATGATTTTCTTCTTATTCATTGGAATTTTCTTCTTCAGTGTCATCTCTTTCAATTCTTGTATGAGGACATTCAAATTCAACATGTTCTACTCTTGCACAATTAAATCAAAAGAACTTACCTCTATTTTCTTCTTTAAAATCTGAGATGTTGTGATTTGTTTCAACTTCTTCTTCTTCTTATTCTACTTATTCCCTTGCATAAAGTTTTGTAGCTTGTCCCAAATATCTTTTGCTGATGCACATGATCCCACCTTGGATTTCACTGAATCTATCAATCCATATAGGATGGTATCTATTGCCAATTTGTTGTTCCATTTCTCTTCCTTCCGAGTTGCAGTCTTTGGTTTCTTCAAAGCATTGTATCCTAAATAAAATTAGAACCAAACATCTTCCCCAAGATATTTCAAGTAATTTTCCATTCTATTACTCTAGTATTCAAAATTGCTTCCATCAAATGGTGGAATCCCATTTGGAATTTTGTCTTCCATTTCTTCTTAGGATCTTCCTTCCAGTGGTTAAATTGTACTGAAGGTAACCCACTCTGATACCAATTGTTGATACTGAGAGGGGGATGAATCGGTATCAAGTACAATTTAAAAAAAATAAATCAACTTATACTTAAACCATTCAATTATATCCAATGAGAAATGAACAATAGTATAAGAGTTACACCAATACACCACAATACACCATGCACAATATATGTGAAACAATCAATAGTTATTGTTCAAGGGAAGTAATGACTTCCAAAGGTAGATACATATTCCAAATATAAAGGGAGGGATAAACCTCCAAGAGGAAGATAAAATCCTCCAATATCAAGAGAGGGTTGACATCTCCATCCTTGTCCCTTCCTTCCACCCAAGAATATATGAGAGATAATAAAACTTTACATTAAATCATCACCATCAACCAACCAGCACATAGAAACTGATAATGCTTCTTGAGACTTATTCAACTTTTACAATTATTCAATTATTGGAATACTATGATCCTGTAGATAATATAACTCAATGTATTCTATGAAACTCCTCCAAGTTTCACTCCTTGAATCCTCCCCAAAAAGAAGTTATAGAGAAAATGGTAGACCTTATTCAATTGTGGTTTATTTAAGAGAGCGAACTTGTACAGAATTCCCCGCGCTCAATATTTAACATTGGATTCTGAAACTTGCACACAAGAAAATAAAACCCGTAATATTTCCAACGAAATTGGTCTCACTTCATTTGGATTCTATATGAATAATTTATGATTTTTTTACCTGAAACACATGTTTATGACTAGCTTCAGGACTAGTCAAAAAACATATCTTCCACAGAGTGTATCTCCAAAATTATAGCGAATAAATAGCTGAAATGTTTACCACATGTACCTAGATATGTCTTCTCAATACCATATCAATTTCACCATATGAATCATTCTATAAAAAAACGTTATAGATAAAGTGGTAAGATAACCTACATCACCAAAAGACTTCATCCTCCCTTGAAATCTGGCCTTCTTTACTTCAAATTTCCTCTGAAATTCGACTTGTGTGTGTTTAAAATGAATGTATAATGATATGTATTTATACCCTTTATGTCACTTCCTTTTAACATTAGGGCCGACCTGACACTTCCGTATTTTGTAATTCTTTTCTTTAATTATCTTCAGGGCCGACATGTACTTCCTTCTTCAATTCACTCTGTCATATTCAAAAATTCATTTCTCCTCAACCATGAGGATCCTCGTGATGTGCCACATACCACCAGAAACAACATGATGTATACTATCCATCCATGGGTGTTGTATTTTCATGTGCACTGTCCTTCATGTCCAAATACCTTCATCAATATTGCGGTCCAAAACCAATGACTAGGGTTGACATCAATGACAAGAACCAATCTTCCAACACCTTTTACTTTGACAATGTTTTGGACATCAAGCATATATTTAGGCAGTTTTTTGGACAACATGGATATAATGATAATTTTGGATATGGTCCTGTTATATTTTGTTGATATTAAAATATTTGATCATAAATATGAGAACGAGAGTTACAAGGAGGATGTTGGAATCAAATAATTGGGGTTTTATATTTCATGTTTGATGATAAAGAAAATAAATAAAATTGGGAGTCACAAGGGGTCCCTCCTATTTAGTTATTATTTAATTAGACCCTTATTTATATATATTAATATTTACTTGTCTCAACTAATTAGTTAAGCTAATTAAATTTAACCAAAAGAGTTAGTTGAACTACCATAAATTCTTGAGAAGGATTAAAATCTCAATCAAATGAAGAGACAGGGGGGATAAAATAGAAGGAAAACTTCAACCACGAGGTTTTCTCTATACTAGTGAGATAATTTCATCTTTCATTCATTCTGAGTTTACTAGAAAGATTAACCATCTGGACGAAAACAAGTTCTTATTGAAGACAACAAGATTCAAAACCTAATCATATATTTCAACAATGTTTTTTAAAGGTGTATGATTTATCTTTGGAAATCTGTGTGTTCTTATCTGTTTATAAATTAAATTTTATGACTGATAAAGAATATTTTACAGAGTCAAGTGACAAAAATTTGTGGCAAGATGATCCAGATCTTTATCTTCAGTTTTCTTTTGTTTCCATAGTATTTTTGTATGGTTCCCATCGAAGGCTTGTAAATCTAACTTTGGTCCCTACCCTTGCAGGGGTTTGTAAAGAGAATTCAACCTTGTATCTCAGAATGAAATCAATACAAAAATTATTTTTTTGATTTCGGTCTCACAGATGTATTTTGATGATCTAGTTCATTTTTTTCTTTTATCTCCATGTACACAATCATATAATTTATGTACACACTCATGTAATTTATATTTAATTTTACTTCTTTTTCACACAACGTTATATATAATATAAAAAAAAAACCAGCTTTGGTCCCTTGTACTTAATACTTATGGATTCGGTGATTTTTTTTTGTTTTAAGGCTATAAACCTTGGGTGACATTCCCAAATATCTTTCCTTAGCCCGACAAGATCTGAAAATGCTTCAGTAAGTTTGTCCATACCTTTTCCTCAACAATTATTTGGCGACCATACTAGGGAGATCTTCCATATCTCTCTAGTTGATTTATCAAGATTATCTTTCATTTTTCTGTTTCATTTCAATACTCCTTGACTGATTTTTTCCATGATAGTACCTATTACTAGACAACCCAATATTGGAAATGGTCTTGATGACCAAACCAACATTGTATTGACCTTATTCAACACTATTTTAGAAACTACCAGCACTCGCGCTGAAGCTACCCTTGTTTTTGAAATAGGAAGGAGGAAAATTGTCTTATCAACAAAAGAAAGTACTCTAAGGTGAACTTTATCTGATTCTTCCATTTCACCTTTATCACCTATATCTATCACTTTAAACATGACTTCTACGAGTAGTGGTAGTGTAATCGGAGGTGCCTCTTCCTCACAACCTTTTGCTTCATTAATAATTGGTAGTATCTGTAGTAATCAAATCCCTACTCAATCAACTACCAATTCTAATAAATTCAGAAAGAAGTATGTACTTTTTCAATTTTAAGAAGATGCTATGACCACCCCATGGCATGTATCTTCTCCCTTAAATATGGAACCTTCTACTCACCCATTACCAAAATTCAGGGAGAATTTACCTAGGTTTTCGGGAAATAATACCATTACTACAAATGAGCACCTGGTATCATTTTCTAATGATTATCCTAATATAGGGGATAATGATAACGAAACTTGCATGCGTTTATTTTTCAAATCCCTCAAAGGGAAATTTGCAACACATTTTTTTGATTTCGCTCCGAAAATTATTTCCACTTGGGAAGAGTTGGTTTATTGCTTCAAGTCCACTTATGGATAGTCCAGATGAGAAGTTAAATGAATACAACAATATTCCCTATAAATATGGTGAAACCATTAAGTCTTTTAATCTTTTCTTCACCAAATTATATAATCAAATCCCTGAACTAATTCGTGCGTAAAATCATGCTTCCTTCATTCATTATTATAATGCATTACCTTATCCTTATCATCATAGAATTGAAGAGAAGGATATTGAAAATCTTCGTTCCACTCTTCATAATTTCCTATAATATGAGAAGAAACTCGAAAGAAAGGGTCTCCCTAAGGGATAATTATTCAAGAAAACATATATGTCTTCCCTCCTACAACTCGTGCAAAATATGATTAATAGGATGATATCCTACAAGTGAAAAGGAAATGCCTCTTGACTTTCCCCTGAGGCATCTTCTTCTTCCTTAGCACCTTTTCAGAATACTAATGAAAATACCTTTCAGCCAAAGGCCATATTGTCTCACAGTTGGTGTAACTTCTGTGAAGAGAATCATGAAGAAAGTACTTGTGAAGTTAAGAAAAATGTCATAGATAAGATCTTTGGCAAAAGGCCCGATACCACAATCATTTTTTTATATTGGGTAGAACCAAAATATGTTATGGTAATCAATACTAGGGATACATATTACATTTCTAAGGGAAAACATGACCTTCCTTGTACTTCTTCCACTCCAAGATCATCTTCTCAAAGTGTTGATACACAAGCTGTCAGAACTTTGGATAATCAGGGAGTGTCTTCTCCTCTTACCTCTTCTAAGTATAATATACTTAATCAATTGGAAAATATCAAAGCTTATGCTACTCTTTTGGACATGGTTGTTGTCCAAGAACAAAAAAATAATCTTAAAAACTTTATGGAAGGTAAAATTTCAACCATATCCAATCTATTTTAAGAGTCAAAGGAAGAGGGTTCAACTGTAAATAAGATAGGCGTAAATAATTTTAGGAACCCTGTAAAAAAATCCCCCTTTTTATATATCTCTAAAAATCATGGATAAATAGCTCATTGTTTCCTAATTGATGGAAGTTCTGCTCCAAGTGTAATGTCTAAAATTATCATGGAATATCTTGAATTATCATGCACTAACAAAAATTCTAGAAGCATGCTCTCTAATAATAATTTGTAGCAATCAACTATAGGAAAAATAAAATATGTAACCTTAATTATGTGTGCACATCCTGAGATAAGAACAACCCTCAACATCCAAGTAATTGATATGTTTGTGAGAAACTATTCAATTGTTTTAGGAAGAGATTGGAAAGCCTTAACTGGTGGATATCTTTCACTTGATGGAACACATTTGTCCATCTCTCGGAATAGAAATAACATTATATTCCTTACAGAAGGAAGAATTTCACCATATATAGAGAGTGTTCCCCAACCTAATGTAAATTATATCGAAGAATATTTGGGAGTGTACTATGTCTTTGTTGATGAGGGTGACACTATGATTTAACCAATTGATTTTGATGATGGCATGTGTCACATGCATTTTGATGGCTCATGTTCAAACAAAATTAATGAGGCCTACATCATTCTATATTCTCCTATAGGTAAAATCCAAAATGTTTCTTATAGCTTAGGATTTTCTTGCATAAACAATGTCATCGAGTTTGAGGCATTATTGTTAGGCATCAAAAATGCATATAACCTTGGTTGTGGCCACCTTACATTTTTTGGTGATTCATAACTTGTTGTGAATCTTGTACGTAATATTTATTCACCAAGAAATAAGTTTCTTAAATGCTACACCCAAGTTGTTTGGATGTTCATTTCAAATCCATTGTCATTTAGCATCACTCATGTTAAGAGGGAACTTAATTCAATGGTTGATAGGCTAGTTGTGTTTGCAACATATCCTACTTGATAACTCTTACCCCAAAGACATGATTGTATGTTCCAATATCTATATCGTCCTCACATCCCTGATAACGTAGAATCAAGGAAGGTTTTCCCGAGTGATGAAGGAATTTGTACTTGCATGAAAAATGAATTGTTTAAGCCCAAAGAAATCATATCTATTGAAGATGACAAATTTCCTAAAGGCTTGAATCCTCTTGAAAGATGATTTTCATCAAGTGATGTAAGCAACAAAAAAACACATAATGAAGAGGAGTCAAAAACGAAATTTGGTGATACCATTTCCTTGAACCTTGGGACACTTGAATATCCAAAGATCATTAAAATAGGTGCCCATTGTTATGACGAAGAGAAAGATAAATTCACAAAATTACTCCATGAATTTCAAGATGTTTTTTCTTGGTCATACGAGGATCTTTGTGGTTTTTATCCCACTTTCATACAACATGCCATTCCTATTAAGGAAGGGGTAAAACCAGTTAGGAAAAAACAAAGACCTATTAGCCCTGCACTCGAAGCCACTATTAGGAAAGAATTGGAAAAATTGTTAAAAGATAATATAATATTTCAAGTTAAGTATTTCGAGTGGGTTTCAAATATGGTCCCTATTCAAAAAACTACTGGTCGGATCAAATTATGTGTCGATTTCCGTGCATTGAATAGAGAAAGTGTCAAAGACCACTTTATGATTCCTAATATGGAAATGAGTTTACAACAGGTTGCAGGATCTTAAATGTTGTCCTTACTTGAAGGTTTTTCTGGGTATAATCAAATCAAGGTAAAAAGGAATGACAGGTATAAAACCACCTTTACGACACAGTGGGGCACATTTTCTTATGAACACATGCCTTTTGTCTTGTCTAATGCAAGTTCCACTTTTCAAAGAGATATGCAGATATATTTTGACGATTTAATCGGTAATATTATCCAAGTTTATCTTGATGATTTGATTGTTTATTCTAAAAACCAGTTAGATCATTTTGGTCATCTTAGAAAATTTCTCACTCATTGTAGAAAATTTGCCATTTCTTTAAATCCTTCCAAATATATTTTTGGTGTCATGAAGGGAAAGCTCCCAGTTCATATTGTTTTTTATTCAAGAATATGAATAGATATTTAATGGATTACTATGATTCTAAACCTTCCTTCCCCCACCTCCAATAAAGAAATTCAATATTTCATGGGCATTATTAATTTTTTCCATAGGTTTGTTCCTGATTTTTCAGTCATAGTTAAACCAATTCATAATCTTCTGAAGAAATATCGTTCCTTTTCTTGGACATATGATGTTGAGAATTATTTCCTTAGGATTAAGATAGAAATCAATTCTGCGTCAATTTTTGTGAAACCTGATGTTGAGAAAGACTTTATGATATATACCAATGCCATCGAGGAACAAATCTCTGTTATCCTCTTACAAAGTGATGAAAAAAAAAATGAAAAACCTATAGCTTACATGAGCCATAGTTTATCAGATGATGAAATCAAATACTCTTCTATTGAGAAACATGTTTTTTCTCTTGTCAAGCTTATATAAAAATTTCACCATTTTATTTTAGGCAAACATACACAGGGAAAAGTCCCTTTTCCTGTTGTCAAGTTTCTTCTTTCAAAAACTTATCATTCAGAAAAAATTTCACATTGGCTTGCCAAAATTCAAGAGCATGATTTAACGATCATGACTTCGAAGACAATTAAGGGATGAGACTTGTCCCTTCACTTAGCTCAATATCCTAAACCAAGTGAATAAATTGGCGATCAATATAATCGTCTTTTAGCTCTATTTATATTGAGAATCAAAATCTTCCTATATAAAAACATCCTTGGTATAAAACGTTGGTGTACTATTTGCAGTATCAAAAGTGTCCAGATGAGCTGGACCATCATTAGAAAAGGAGACTCCGCTTGGAATCTTCCAAGTATATAATTTTAGGAGAATTTTTGTTTAGGAGTTCTTCTAATGGTTTGTTACTTTGATGTGTAAATTATGAAGAAGAAGAAAAAAGGTTACATGAAATTCATGGATGATCATCTTTTGTCATTCACATTGGTGGCCATTTTTCTGCTAAAGCTATTTCTTTTAAAATCATAAGAAATGGTTACTATTGTCCTTCAATATTCCATGATTCCTATAAATCCACAAGATATTGTGATAAGTGACAAACATTCTCTAGAAAAGAACACATTTTTTTCATGTTCTTACAATCTTTCCTCCCAGATTTCCCTTTTTCTAAATGGGTCCTAGACTTTATCGGTCCTATCAGTCCTCCTTCTTCCATAAGGCATATATTTATTTTGACAACCATTGATTACTTTACTAAGTGGACCAAGTTTTCCCCTCTTATACATGCACATGATGAGAAGGTAATTTATTTCTTAGAAACTAATATATTTCCTAGATTCAACATTCCATTAGAGATCATTACGGACAATGGCCTAGCCTTCATTTCCTGAAAATTTGAGTCAATTTCTGGTTAAGATAGGGGTTAAAAATTTCACTTCATCTTCTTATTACCATCAGGGAAATGGGCAAGTAGATTCCACTAACAAGAATCTGGTTAGGATCATAAAGAGGATCACAGAAGACAAACCTCACCAGTGGCACACACTTCTCACTTATGCTCTCTGGGTAGATTGCACAACCACCAAAGAAAGTATGGGATTTATTCCCTTTCAACTTGTATATGGTCAAGAGGCTATTCTTCCTACTGAGCTGGATATTTCCTCCATATGTTTGATGTTACATATCGAAGAATTAAATTATTCCAATGTTCCTCAAAGGATAAATGCATTGTTATCCCTGGAAGAAAAAATAAATTTTGCCTTGGAGAACATAAAAATAAGGAAACAAATTGTGAAAAAGTATTTTAATAGACAAGCAAAACCTGTTGAATTCAAGGTTGATGACAAAGTCCTACTATGGGACTCATACAATGTTGAAATAGGAAGACATTATAAATTCCAAAAATTATGGTTAGGTCCTTTCAAAATTTACTTTATCCTGGGCACTAATTCATATCTTCTATAGGATTTACAAGAGTGATTGTTCTCTTAGAGTAATAATGGTTCCCTTGAAACATTATGTGGAACCAACTTGATCGTTAACACTTGTATAATAATAATTTTTGTATATAGTCTTTTGTCTTACTATTTTCTTTTTACTTTGGTTTATTGAGTTTTTAATTTCTATTATTTGCTTCTCGTAATAATGAGAAATAAAGTCTGGATCAGTTTTTCCATAACAATTTCATTTTTTTTAATATTATTGATCGATGAAAAATAAGATACACACAGTTGTCACAAGGACCTCCTTTCATATATAGCTGAAATAGATTTCTTCTTTTAATATTGTTGTAGGATAATTAATTTTGTCTTCATCCTTGTTTATTCTATCCCTTTCTTCCCTCCATCTTGAGATTCAAGAGCATATCAGAAGCATTCTACTTGAAAGTCTAACAAACATTATATGTTACATCTTGTTCGAATGTTATGCATATAGGACCAACCCCCCTCATACATATCACTTTCCATAATTTATTCCCAAATTCCCATCTCATTATTTCCCTTAAACCATATGTTTCCCCTTGTTTCATAACTATTATTTTCAACAGTTTTTCCATCATCTACTTCTATTGGTCTACGAAACCAAACATTATGAGTTCTAAATCTGTTGGGAACAATTTCCCTATGGATTTTCCAGTTTGTTGATGCCAAAAAGTGCACCATGGAATCTCGACATGCAAATTGGTTGCAATTCCATTATTATTAATATATATATTTAATAATATACTCAATAGGTGGGACCTCGTTATGCAAATAATAATGAAAGGAATTTTTTTTTATCACGCTCATTACTACCTTGCAAGATGACTCGATAGTTTGAAATGAAAAACCTCTTTCTGGATGAATGACGGGGTTTCATGGAAATTTAATTTTAAAATGGAAGGGTAAAAATGTTGTTTTAATGAGCATCTTGGTTTATTCTTCCTACACATAGAATTTGAATTGTTGATTTAAACTCCATGCATGGGATATATATAGCTATGGCATATCTCACTTATTATATTCTTGTTATTATCATGGACATTGGTTAAGTTTTATAAGGTGGAAATCATTCCCTAGCAAGGAATGTGGGACATAAGATGCATTTTGTGCTATGTCTTAATCATGCACATAAAACTTATGGGTTTATGGGAGGTGGAAAATTCGACTTTGTATTGAATTGTTATCTGGAAAACAGAGTGGATTATGCACTAGAGGTATCGAGTGTGGTCGTACTTGTCTATAGTTGATGGAATTAATGTAATAAACAACATACAATTATTGCATGTCTCTCTAGCCATACCGTGAGGTCGCCACCCTCACTTGTTTCACATTTTTGTTGGTTGCTTTGGTTGGTGCTACCTCCGTTTTTCTCATCCTTGGAAAGAATAGTCATGCTTATTGGTTTTCTGGCATTCTACAGACATGTATGATGACTCTCACCTTTTGATTCATGAAATATAGCTCCACTTAGAATAAAATCATGAGGTTGGATCTTAGATTTTCTTACAGACTGTGTTTTCTTCCAAAGTTTAAATGAATGTATGTGGGTATTGAATATGAAAATTGTTTTTAAGTGGAGGTTCCTCTCTGTTGGCATTTGAATCTTTCAAGTTGAGAATAGTGTTCAAAACTCGTTTATGTTCAGATTATGTGATTTCTTTGTGTCTAGAATGAATACTTCATCTGTGCTATGACTATTGGAAAATAATTATGACAAGTGTTTTGGGTTTCACTCATCTCTGGTCATTAAAATTCAAGGGTTTCATTTTCTCTGTGAAACAAAAGAACAATTGTTTTGACTAACACTAGTACCCAATATCTGGAAGACTTATAGCTCCTTCAAATTACTTTTCAATTGTTATGAATATATGGGCGCATTTACTTTCCATCCACCAGGAAAGTCTGTGGAAATTCTATGGAAAATTTGTTGTGATAATATATGGTTAAATGGTTTTTACAAACCCCTTGTGAAGGTTTCTCCTTTGTGTTCACCCAAACCTCGACTCTTTCATTGATGTATGGTATTTAAGGGATTTGAATTCTGGTTTTGATGTATGTTATAAGTAATTAACCCGACAGTGGGAAGATTGGTTATTTGTGTTAAGTCAGGTCTTAGTTGTTAACTATCCATGGGGATTTTGTTGATTTTGAAGCTGTATAATGTTAAAATAAATGATAAGCACCAATTTCACATAGGTTTTTGAAACACAATTTATTTATACAACATGTATTAAGATTGTGATGATGGCTCTATGTGGCGTTCTCAACCTTCCACGTGTGGTTGATGTAGTCTGGTTTTAATTATTGGAATGACTCTGCTAACAGTCTTTTATAAAAACTTTGCTGATAAAAAAAAAGGAAGTGGAAATTTGTACAGTTGACAGTCCTGGACTTTCCTAGGGTTTTATATTGGATAATATCAAAACAATAATGTGTTGGATTTGAGTTATTAAACAGAGAAAGGTTTTGGAAAATGATGGCGATGATGATTTGTTTTAATAAATACTATTGTATATAGTAGAAAAATAATCTCCTTTTCCCCTTCCATGCTCTCACTTTTCTCTCATTATATGCCCCTCGCCTTCCAAAATACATTTTAAACATTCCCTGTTCTATTATTATGAATTTCATTTTTTTGAAAAGAGAAAATTAATAACAAAAGAAAAGACTAAGTTGATGACTGGTGTTAGAGGTTTGGATACATTTTATATTACTCCTACACTGTATTGAACAATATTCATTGGTATTTTCCCATCCATGATACCACATTTTGCACATTATAAGCCGCTCATCTTCCCAATATCCCTATCACTCCCTGTTCAAATGGCAATTGATTGTTGAATTTTAAGATGTTGATGGATGGATTGCATGTGCTTATGTGGTGAACAATAGAGCCAACCTTTTGATTTTATTTAGGTAGAGTATTGATGCATGGATTGTTAAGATATTTTCATGACATGTTGGAATATTTCTTCAGGATGAGATTCTTTAGCAGGGGAAACAATGGAAGAGATTATAATAGAGGAAGAGGAAATTGGAAGAGGGGTCATAGAAGGAAACTATTTTCAATACATATTGATGTTGATTCAATGGAATTAAATCAACTCTTTCAACCTAGATTCTTCAACCTAGTTGGCCATGGGATTCTCCAGCCATGACCTGAGAGGCCCCCATTCTATCCACATCAAAACTTTTCTAGTATATGTATTCCCCCTCATGTGTCTATGCAACCAGAACTGCCTGCCAATGATGGTTGGCAAGATATTTTACATCATCTTGTTTCTCATCACCATGGTTGGCCTACTGCGTCTTTGTCATTACCCCCTCATCCACCGCCAAAAACTCCAAATCCCCAAGCTGATCATTTTGTCTCACCCATGAAGTCTTCCAATGCTAGTAAGAAGATGAAAACTAATGTTCCCAATCCTGAGAAAGATAAATGAAAATGAGTATCCACTCCCTCCAAGTCATCCAAAGAGTCCTCTGAATCGGGGTCGTCACGTATTCATCTCAAGGATGTTTTTTTTCACATTATCAATGCACTCCAGCCTCAAGGTTCCAAAAATCCTAAGGCTGTAACAGAAAGATCAAAAGAGGACAACAATGAAAGGAGGCCAAATTCCTCTCACAGTAAATATGGTTTTTAATGATGATTAATGTTATTTTCTATTTGAGGACAGTATTTTTACTTTGAGAATGTTTTGGAAAGTGTTAGCACCGTGTTTTTTATAGTTAGAGTCAGTCCTATATGATTCATAGTTAGTGCATCAAAGTTTATAAGTTCAGTGACCAAATAAAGAGTGGCTCAAAATTATCGAGTAACGGGCTTGGCCATAAGTTGGTTAAAGGGGTGTAAGGTTCACCACATTTAAATCGTAAAGGTCCACTTCCCTAAGTCTCGATTCATGTCGAAAAGGTAGAAAGTTTGTACCAAAATCGAGTCAAGTGGTTGGGATGAATGTCACATAGAAAAATATTCTGAGCATTATTCCATAATCATGAAGTCAGAAAATTAAACAATCATGGGACTTCTATCATTTTTACTTTGCACACTTCCAAAGTGTACCCATTGCACGAGTTTGTTGCACAAATATTCAAACTTCTTTCGAAATTTTCTTCACCATGGATTTACTTTCCTTTCCCATGATTTCATTATGTATCCGTTCAAGCATAAATATTGGTCACCCTTCATGCCTCTCCTTCACTTTCATAGTTTGTGTGTCATCTGTATTTTTTTCAATAAGCTCTGGAGCCCTTTGCTGCATAAATTGTTTTTGTTGCTAGTCGTTACGTAAGTCTATTGTTCTGATTTTGTTGCATTTCCTCCATCGTTTTCAGCGATTTATTAAAGTCTTGTGGGGCTCACTGCAAACTATATTTTTGGAGATGTTGTTTCTTCTCACAATCAGCCTTCTTCCTTTTGAATTTCCTATTGTCACGTCAAGTTGTCCACTGCACTGATTTTTTTTTTCACAATTCCCTATTGTGCCAATTCTCCCATTCTTGTTTTCTACCACGTTGAGTTTCCCCACTGTGCCGAATTTTTCCGTCCCACTTTACTGCCATGCCGATTTTCCCCACTACGCTAAAATCCTTTTTCACGCTTTACTTCTGTGCTGAGTTTTCCCACTGCACCGAAATCCTCTGTCACACTTTATCGCTGCACCGCATTTTCCCACTACACTGAAATCTTCCATCACGCTTTACATCCATTCCAGAAAATTTTGTTACTGATTTATTTGTCACATAGAGAGCATATTACAATTCATTACATCACATGCGAAATTAATATATACTAGCATCATGGCAGTTTCCCAAAGAATAAGAAAGAAGGCGAGAAGTGACAGGACCATTAGGTTTGAACCTTAGGATCTGGAGTTAATAAATGAAGACCCGACGATTAAGGAATATTTTGAACAAGTTGGATGTATGAGTTTCTATGAAAGGACCCAAGGATATAATGTGAAACTAGCTGAGCAGTTCACCCTCAATTTTACTGGGGTCAACATGACAATTGCAAGAATCACTTTCCAAGTGACGGAGGAAAGTTTGTCAGCTGTGACAGAGATCCCTCCGTATGAATAAAAATGGTTTAAAGGAATGCTTTTAGACATTTTATGTTATATGGATTTCATCAATCCTGAATGTTGAAATAGGAAAATTGGAGCCATCATTCCAAGCGAGTATCTTCTGCAGCCTTTTGAGAAACTTATGAGGATAATCAGAAAATATTTCACCTGTGAAGCAAGGTTCGACAGGGTGTATCCACGCAACCTCATGTTACTGATGCACTTCATAGGGAAAAATATATTAAACTTACCTTTCTTCTTGTGTCAGAGCCTAAGAAAGATGGAAGACAACATCCAGGCCAAGGATGATCATCCTGGGAACAATTTATTCCATTATTCATTAATTAAAATGTCAGTGGTTGAAGAATTGAGATGTTTGAACAAGGAATGGAATTATTTTATGATTTTGGATAACATTCACAGAGACCATAAAGAAGACATTCCCCTATTTGTAGAGGAAACAATGCTTCATAGTTCAAAGGTGAGAAAGGATGATTTTACTGGAAAAAGAAAAGGGAAATAAATAGAAGACTCATCATTCAGTCAACCAACATCCCAGAAGAAAAGAATGTCAAGATCGACTGATAAAACTGAGGAGCTCCAAGCTCCCAGTAAACCACACACCAAGTCCTCTACCAAGAGATTTCCCATGCACACCATTCAGCTAGAGCTTGTTGAAGGTGAAAACAAGGGTATTGATGAAAGACAGATGGAGTTAGGTGAGGAAAATGAAAATATTCAGGAAATGAAGCAGCGACTAAAGAAAGTGCAACACCTTATTGCCCAATTTTATCAAGAAAACAAAGAGTTGAGAATACAGCTGGAAGAAAGGATTATCGAAACATCATCTTCGCAAATTAGAGAAGGTCAGTTACCCCCTACCTCACCCACATTGAGAGAAAATAAGGTAAATTGGCTTAAAAAATAGCTCAGAGATGCCAATATGTAATCATTTAGCGTAGGGAGGAACATAGGATGCCAGAGGAAAAAACCACAAAACATTTCAAAGAGTGTAGACCAATTATTGATAATACATGTTCATCTCTCTCCAGTGCTCAATCAAAACTGAAAAGAAATGTGGTTTTTTTTAGACAGGTGAAGAGTTTGAACAAACAAAACTAGTCTTTAAGAAAAATAGTAAGAGATTTAAGGTTGCAGGCGAAGCTGTAAGCATGAGTAAGGGAGCCCCATTTTTTTCATTTTGGGTCATCGCATGGAATATTTATCCTTACATATCCTCCTATATTATGTTAACAAGAATTCAGATGTGACACTTTCACAATGAATATTCGGTGCACAAACATTGTAAGCTTACCTAACAAGAAGGGAAGGTACTAATGAAATGCATGTGAGTTTTGAAGGTGATGTGTGGTCCCCAACCATTATTGCCACCTAGATTTGAACGAGCGACCACAAATGGACATACTCTATGCAAACGCACCACACGCACGCTATAGCCAATGATCACACAACAACAACTAGAGTCCTATATACAAATGTGATAGAGCTTCCAGCAGTGCGCATGATTACTCAGGCAACCCTTGGAAGAAAACATTGATTTATCATAGCCAGATGGTCAAATATTACTCATGACCAAATTATTGAAACGAATATGTTAGTTATGTTATGATTGGGTGCAATCTGGTTTCCAGTTTTATTAAAATTTGTTGAAAAGGTTTTCCAGGGGGAGAGTAACCAGAATAAGGATTCTAGGGGGAAGTAGTTCGAACATAGCAGCCCAGGAGGGTGTTAGTTTTCTATATATTGGATATTTTTTATGTAAGTCAGGTTGGAAAAGTAGTGTAGATAGGACACTCTTGAATCTAGCTTTTTGAATCTGATGGAAATATAAATGTAGAGGTCCTAAAGATTTCAATGAAAATATTCTAGTAGTGATGGTTTGATGTATTGTGATCCTATCTTCGTATGTATTTCTTGTTTCCTGCAAATTCATGTTTGTTTCATTTATTTAAATTGGAAATATTTAAAGGGTTTAAAATTCATCTCGTGGTGATTTAGACTCAACCATTTAAACTCTATGTTTTCTTCTAAGTTAGTTTATAATTCATCTCTAATGGTGCTCTGATTTGATTTATGTTTCTCCTTTATTTCACTATACACAACGATATTGAAATTGAAAAACCATTACCTATTTATCCTTTGTCCTCTCAAAGCTTCCCTTACCAGTCATTGATTTCTCTCATTTTTAGGGGGTTGAATCCATAGCCCAAAATTACTATACTTCCTTTCCAGTGAAACAAGAAAAAACTTTCTCAAGCCTCTAAATATAGTCGTTAGTCCAAAGTTATTATCTATCAGAGACTAGGTCTCAGAGAGAGCCCTCTCTAGATTGGGAAGGCTAGTTTCTAGTCTTAAAGTTGGTTTGTAGGTTACCTTGGTAGATCGTTTCTCTTTATCCCAACAATTTACCAAGTGCTAACATACAACAAGCATATATTTAGGCAATTTTTTAGATAGCATGGATATAACACTAATTTTGGATTTGGTCAAGTTATATTTTGTTGATATTAAAATATTTGATCATAAATATGAGAACAAGAGTTACAAGGAGGATGTTTTAATCAAATGATTGGGGTTTTATATTTCATGTTTGATGATAAAGAAAACAAATAAAAATGGGAGTCACAAGGAGACCCACCTATTTAGTTATTATTTAATTAGACCCGTATGTATATATATTATTATTATTTACTTGTCTCAACTAATTAGTTAAGATAATTAAGCTTAACCAAAAAAGGTAGTTGAACTACCATAACTTCTTGAGAAGGAATAAAATATCAATCAAATGAAGATATCGTAGGGAGAAAATAGAAGGAGAACTTTAGCAATAAGGTTTTCTCTATACTAGTGAGATACTTTCATCTTTCATTCATTTTGAGTTTACTAGAAGTCTTAACAAACTTGATGATAATAGGGTCTTATTGAAGGAAGTAGGATTCAAAACTGAATCATATATTTCAACATAATTTTTTAAAGGTGTATGACTTATCTTTGGCAGTATGTCTATTCTTGTTTCTTTATAAATTAAATTTTATGAGTCATAAAGAATATGTCT
Source organism: Picea engelmannii (assembly GCA_009831015.1). Taxonomy (NCBI): domain Eukaryota; kingdom Viridiplantae; phylum Streptophyta; class Pinopsida; order Pinales; family Pinaceae; genus Picea; species Picea engelmannii. The sequence goes on along the minus strand of ML780883.1, from coordinate 899,484 downwards.
CATAGTCAAGTGGAAACACTTTGTGGCAAGTTGATCCAGATATTTAGCTTTAGTTTTCTTTTGTTGTCAAAGTATTTTTATATGGTTCCCATCGGAGGCTTCTAAATTTGACTTTGGTCCCTACCCTCATAGGGGTTTGTAAATAAAATCCATCTTTGTATATCAGTATAAAATCAATACAATACTTAGTTTTTTGATTTAGGTCTCACATATGTATTTTGATGATCTGGTTCATTTTTTGTTTTTATCTCCATGTACACACTCATGTAATTTTTGTTTAATTTTATTTATTTATTGCACAGTTACATATAATATATAAAACAAACCAACCTTGGTCCCTTGTACTTAACACCTGCGGATTAAGTGATTGTTTTTTTATTTTAAGGGTATAAACCCCCAGTGACATTCCCAAATATCTAGCCTTATCCCGACAACATTTGAAAATGCTTGAGTAAGGTTCTCCATACCTTTTCCTCAATAGATTCCATAGTATGTTGTGTATGATTTTTAGAGCTAGATATCAAATATTTTGCATGTGGAATTCTGTACAAGTTTTCTCTCTAGAATAAGCAATAATTGAACAAGGTCTTCCATTTTTTCTATAACAACATCCCAAGAAACAAAAATTGGAGGAATTGTAAAAAATATATGGAATAATATTGGGTAAAAGTTTCATACCTTCATTCATTATAGGTACAGATTTATGCTCGTTGAAATTTAGGGTTAGTGACTAATCCAAAAACTAGTCCCGCGGGACTAAGGTAAAGTTTGATGAATATGTTATTCTCTTGTTTCTAAATTTGAGGAAGGTGTGCAGGTCTGTGATCACATACACCAAGTCTACTACAAAGTTATAGGTATTTGTATATGTGTTTTTTAAGGGTTACATGATATAGGTGGATATTTATGGACACCTACCTCTTCTAGCTAGCTCACAAATAGCTTTTATCCTGGTAGTTGTGGTTTTTTTTATTTTTTTATCTTGGTAGCTTTTTTCTAGATTTTCGGGTCCTAAACTTTCGGGCCAATTTTGAGGCCCTAAAAAACATATTTTGGGCCACCACAGTCACACTGGATATGGACTCATCGTGTGATCGCATAATGTGTATTCCTCAAATAGACACTTCCAAGAGGCTATCGTGCACCTAAAATGAATATCGTATGCAAAAGTTATGACCCTGAGAAGTTGATGTACCAACTTATCCCAACAGGGCCCACATGACATTTGGCGCTTCATCTCCCAAGGCTAGGTTTTTGGATGTCTATGGATTTGGAATTCATGTTTGATTTAAAAATGCCTTTGGAGCCTCATTGTAATTATCTTCTTGTGAATGATCATAGTCATCACATCTCTTCTCAAAGATAAGCTTCCACCATTCTAGCAAGCTTGTTTCAGCTTACAATTTTATAGTTTCAACATATTTCCTATTTAATAGAAGTCCATTTTTATTGTATCCTTTTCATTATTCATTGTATCATTGTGTTAATATTATAGATCTATGTTTTCATTCCATTCCTCTCATAAATATGGATCATTGGTATTAGAGATTTCTTCTCTTTATTTGTTTCTCTGTGCATGTCCCCAACGAATTTAGGGTATAAGCAGTTGGGACTCGCACCAGTTTATCCTTTGCAATATCGACCTAGCTAAGCCTGATGATCACCCATGGGGGAAGAAAAGAGAGATGACGGGGTAGGAAATCCCTTTAAACTGTTGTTTGAGGAATCCCTCTTGCAACAAAGGAATGAGATGATGGATAACTTTTCACAAATCCTTCGATGGTTTCCAATAGGTGACACATCTACCTCAATCACAGATGCTACCTCCTTCAAGGTACAGATCAACTTTGATATTCCTATATTTGAAGGTCAAATAGATGCATATATTGTAGACAAATGGTTAAACCTTCTATAAGGGAATTGTTTTGTCCACAACTTTTTCGATAGAGAAAATATTACATTTTCACTCCTCAAGGCTGTCCCCCATGTCAAAGATTGGTGGGAGACTTTTGTGAGAAAAAGGAAATAAATGTATATACAGTTTTTGTAGTTTCATCCACTTTGGGTTCCTTCAAGGATGTTATTAAGGAAAAATACTACCCTATTGGAAGTTATGACAACTTATATACAAGATGGACCACATTGCAGTAGGAAGGGGACGAAACAGTGCCAGAGTTCACCAATGTCTTCCATACCTTGTGCACCAATATGGGTATCAAAGACTCAGAGTGACATTTGTTTCTCAAGTAACATGACGGTCTACATAGATACATCTAGAAAAAAATGGAGTTTCTATACATTTCGTCTTTGGGTGCGGCCTATTGATATGCTGTCAAAATTGAGCAAAAGATTAAACAAAAGATGTGGCAGTTTGGGTTTTCAAACCCCTCACAATAGAATAAAGAAAAAGGTATCCCCAACCCACATAAAAAGGGAAGAATGAGGATGGAAATCCAGTCCAAACCACAAACAAAGGACAATGGAAAGACAAAAAAAGACATTGGGAAATGGTGTGAGTTCCATAAGATCCCCTTGAATAACACCATTGAATGCTACTCAAATAAGTCATTGGTGAGCAAGGTGAAAGCCTATAAATAATATGTAGGATCCGACTCTAAGTCAAAACTAGAAAAAGGGAGACAAATCATTGATGCAGAACCTAGTGCCACCTTTTCTACCACCACCAAGGTCTAAACTGATGAACCTGATAAACCATAGGAAGGTGAGCGCCTCTTTGATTTAGAGATGTGGGTGAAGGGTAATCCATTGCACTTCATCGTTGATAGTGGTAGATAGAAGAAAATTATCTTATCATAGGTCTCCAAGTGGTTGGCCCTCCTGACATCACCATACCCATGACTGTACACCATCAGATGGCTCCACCAAGGGAGTGATCTCTGCATCAACCAACAATGTTTCCTAACCTACAACATCAAGCCCTTCAAAGAAGAGGTATTGTGTGATGTCACCTCCATTGAAGTTTGTGATGTTCTTTTGGGCCAACCTTATTTATGGAAACATCATGTTATATATGAGTCTAGGCCTCGTAGTGTTACTATTACTTTGGACATGAAATTATATAGGATACCAAAGGTAGTCCCATCTACCTCCATTTCCTTGATATCTACCAATTAGTACAAGAAAGTCTTCTCTCACACCAGGAAGTTTGTCTTCTTCATGATTCATGCTCAAAGTGAGTGGAAGGTTTCATCCACATCCATGGCCTTCGCGACAGATCTCTCCACGCAACAGAAGAAAGTGGATAACGTCATGGAGGAATACAAGGACATCTTCTCAACACAATGGAGAACATTTCTTTCTAATGAGGGAGGATTGGTACATGAGGATATCATTGGCCACCTGCCTCTTCCAAATGGCTCACAAACAAATCTCATCTTGGTAGTTACTTTTTTTTTTTATCTTGGTAGTTTTTTTCTAGCTTTTCGGGTCATAAATGTTTGGGGCCGTTTTGAGGCCCTGAACAACGTTTTTTTGGCCCACCATAGTCACAATATAGATCGATTCATAATATGATGAAATAATGTGTATTTATCATATAGAACTTTCAAATGGGCTATGGTGCATCTAAAACAAAGATTGTATGCAAAAGTTATGACGCCACGAAGTTGATATAACAACTTACCCCCATGGGGCCACTTGACTTTTGGCGCTTCATCTCTAAGGGTTAGGTTTTTGGATGTCCAGGGTTTTGGAATTCATGTTTGATGTATAAATTCGTTTGGATCCTCATTGTACTAATCTTCTTGCAAATGAGCATAGCTGTCACATCTCTTCTCAGAGATAATATGCCACCATTATAGAAAGCTTGTTTCAGTCTGCATTTTTGAAGTTTCAACATATTTCTTATTTAATAGAAGTCAATTTTTACTGTATCTCTATTATTATTCATTGTATCTCTGTGTTAATATTATATATATATTTTTCATTTTGTTCCACTCATAAATTCAGATCATTACATGTTGATTATGTTATGGTGCATGCTTGAGGCAAGTCTTTGGTATATTGTTGAGGCATTGGCACATGATTGAAGCACATACTAGGTGCATGGTTGAGGAATATACTTGTGACATAAACCACTTGCCTCTACCAGGGTTTGCACAACCTCCCTATATAGGATCGATCTAATATGGAATCGAATTGACTCTTTGGGCCTTTGTTGAGCCCAAAAAACAGTTAATACATGCCCCTTTTTCCTCTCTGTATAGGTTCAAGAAAACCCACGAGCTCTTTCCTTTGGCACTTTTCCTTTTTTTTAAATTTGAGTAATAGGCTCTAGCTCCCTTATCTAAGCCCATTTCTTCATATGAACTTGAGCTATGACCCGGGGCTTATCCCAAAATATGCTAAGCCTTCAAGATTCATAAATTTAGATGCCAAGCCCTTATCCGATCTCTCGAAGTGTTCGGTAGTCAAAGCTATGGATCATGCACCAAGTGCCCTCCTTCAAATTGCGGTCAGGTTTGTGTCTCACCTTCATATCTTTATATGACTCCTGGTCAAATCTCCTTCATTCTATTTCTCCTGGAGTACTAAACCTCCAAATACATGATCTTGTGACGCATTTCCGCGACAGATCAATGACCACGATTGAACTTCTCCTTTGGGTATTGGGAGTTATACTCCACTACACATACTTCCTCCTGAGGTGCCTCTCCTCTGAATACAAGGAACTATGCCATGTGTCTCTATGATCAAGCAGTCATGATTACTTCATTTCTTCGAGACTTTGATGGAACAGGCCTTTGCTCCTCACAATTCTCTCAAAACTCTAGTCTCTCGGACCTCCAAATCTATTGACACTTGTCCATTGTGGAATGAAATTTCATGATTTTCCCTCTTCTTTGGGACTTCCACTATCCTGTCTCCCTTTCATTCTTTTAACCTCCGAATGCACTAAGTTTCAAAGGACCTTGAAGGATATCCTTCAGGAAACTATCCTAGATTTGACGATCATCATCTTCTTGGAGATATCCCATGGGATCATCATCGTTGCTCCTCCAAACTCTTCCCTTAAAGGGATTACTATCCCTAGCCCTCCCAAGCTTATGTTTCTAGGTATATCATACCTTTATCTACCCTTTGTGTGCCTCCTTTGAACTTAGAAATGTTCATACTTAGAAAAATTTCTAAGTCTTTTCTCCTCAATGCTCTGATTTCTATCTCTCCTGAGCTTGTTCCTCCAAAGTTTTAAATCCTTGGGTGCACTCCTTGCGAACTTGGAACTCTTCCACTTGATTTTTCTCCTCTATGAAAAAGATTCTAAGAACAACTTGGCCTACACACTCCTTGTTTGGCTATGTGATTTATTTTTTCTATTTCTACCAAATATTCAACATTATCTCTCCTAATCTTATCTGAGTTAAACTTAACTCTTTCAATGCGCTCCTTGCACGAGCTCTCAGAAGAGAAACAATTGAAACTTATTCTAACTCTAGATATTCATGTATCTAACCACAAAATTCATTCATAAGCATAAGAAAAAGTATACAAATATACTTTAAATTAACATAAATCCTACCATTCATTCATATAAACACAGTAAGAAAAACACCAAACATTTGGATTAAATCTTCTTTGTTGTATTCATTCAAGTGACAATATACATAGATACAGGCAGTCCTCCACTACTCCTTCAAAAACTTATAAAAATCTCTCTCGGTCTCAACAACAACATCTCTCTCTCTCTCTCTCTCTCTCTCTCTCTCTCTCTCTCTCTCTCTCTCTCTCTCTCTCTCTCAACTATCACAAAATAAGAAACCAACTTTCATAAACGAGCAACAACAGCCTCCTCCGGGCATAAGATAAAAAATATATATACAAGGGGTGATTCATCAGGAATTTCCCCCCAACAACCTAATTACTATCCTATCAGGATTTATGAAACCACCTACTAAGGACTATGGCGTTATTAGCATTAACAAAAATATAAGGGCTGATGCGCAACCTCTGTACAATACAACCTTTACATTAAAGTGATATTGATCTGAGAGGATATTTGGGGATGGCCTTAGCCTCCAATCATTAATTACATTTATTTTCATAAAATTTTAAATTCAAAAAGATGTGATTTCCTTTGTATAGTCTCAGCTTCATGCATGTGCTGGATGATGTGCTTTACTCCATCCTGACCTCCTTTTAATGCTAATGTATATGCTCCTGCATAATACTCCTTTGGAAAAAAAATTCATGGACTCTTGTATTGTCTTTCCTTGCTTCAAAATGTTTGCTTCAGTTACCCAACTTGCATATTCTTTTGGATGGCCCTTCCACTTATCCAGATAGTCAAAATAATTCTTCCTTCTAGTCCTCTTGCCAATCCTTTGATCTACGATCTTCTCCATCTGTGTCTTCTCTTCTAAAGGAATTTTGTTTCCCATCTAATCTCCTTTTGATATCTTAGCACTTGGTAAATTGTTGGCCTGAAGAGAAACGAACTACCAAGGTAACCTACAGACCAACTTTAAGACTAGAAACTATCCTTTCCAATATAGAGAGGGCTCTCTTTGAGACTCGGTATCTGATAGATAATGACTTTGGATTTTCAGCTCGATTTATATGTTTGAGAAATGTTTTGGTTTTGCTGGAAAGGAAAAACAAAACTTTGGGCTATGGATTCAACCTCCAGAAAACAAGAGAAATAAATGTCTGGTAAAGGAAACTTTTAGAGGATAAAGGTTAAATAGAAAATGGTCTTTCAATTTAAATGTCATCATGTATGGTGGAAGAAAGGAGGAAATAAAGAAAACCAGAGAACCATTAAAGATGAATTCTAACTTACTTAAAAGAGAACACATAGTTTTAGATTCTAAAGCACCACGCGATGAATTTTAAAATGGAAAAACATTCCAATTTAAACAAAGGGAATAGACATAAATTTATAGGAAACATGAAGTACATACATAGATAGGATCACAATACATCAAAACACCACCATCAGAATCTTTTTGTCAAAGCTTCAGGACCTCTGCATTGTTATTTCTATTTAGATTCAAATTGTTTTCACAAGGGCTGACCCGGGGTTCAATGCTTAACAACTCACCAACAAAACCCTGACTACCGGCCCTTTCGGAAATAGATACGAACAAGGAGAAGTGTCACCCGAGGTAGAATAAGGGGGGGTTATAGGACGCAGGTGTCTATAACCACGATGGGACATGATTCTGTGATAAGAGCACTTCATATAATAATTTGTTAATGCTTAGGAAGTGAACATGCATTAGTTTATTAACCTCATTAAAACATCATAATATAATCAAAGATAGATAAGTGCAGTAACAACAAGTGATTATGCACCCTGAGCACTTATCACTGTGAGTTAAGTATAACATTCATTTACCCTTAATCATAAGTAAAATACTTAAGCAACAAAATATATATTCATTACACATCGTAATCAAAGCACTAAGCAAAAGAATAACATAAATGACACTGCACAAAGAAAACCATGAAACACCAGATATATGTGGTTCACCCTAGGGTGGGGCTATGTTCACAAACTACTTCGCCTCTTTATTATTCACCAAAATATTACATCTAGTCACTCCTATGCACTAAGCCACAGAGTCAAACTTCTCACAAGACAAGAGATATGCACACTAAGCACTAGATCCTCCTTCTTTACCTTCCAAAAATAGGTCAAATGCACAAAGACAAAATATCTTATCACAACACTTAGCACCTGCTCCACACTGAGCATCACAATCACTGAGCACAATCTACAAAATCACAGTCAATCATAAAGCCTCGACCACATACATTCCTTTTCACACAACACTACTTACTTCTACACTACATTCCCCTTTATTTATACTTTACAAAATCTTACAATAATGCCTAAAAATGGGGAAAACCCATGGGATGACATCCCATAAACCCATTACAAATCCCAGAGGACCCCTTACTGGGTCCACATAACCCTCAAAATAGGCGATATCTGTGATCTTTGCTCCGCCTGGGCACTCCTACTTTGACCAGCGCATCGAAGTCCAAAATGGGCCAAAACCTCCAAAACTGACCAAAGTTTCCCCAAATTTTGGTCGAGGGCTAAGAGGACCCCAACACTCACCTGTAACACGTCCCGAGTCAATCAGGTCCGGACAATGCTCCTTCAAAATCCTTGAGCTTAATTCGAGCTTCCTCGCCTGAGCCTCCTGCTCAACGAGCTCCTAGACTGTCTTCTTTGTAATAGGCCCTTCTAGTCATTATTCTACTGCTGCAACTACTTGATCTAACTATGAACCATGGCCATCGATGTCCTCAAACATCTTGCAAGATTCATCCTACACAGGTTGTAACTTATGTGTTACTTTCATTACCTTACCCTAGAGGGTAGTTATCTGTTGTTGTACCATGCCTTACTCCTGGGATCTCTTCATCCTTTCCAATACTGTGAGAAGCTTCATCTTTGTCTGCAATGAAAATGCTTGATGTTGCACCTCCTGTAACTAATCCTATAGCTTCTTTAACTATGGATCCTCGGTAAGCCGTTCATACATCCAGGCGCTTCTGTCACCCAACTTTTTAAATTCCGAGGCAAGGAATTTTATACTTGCTACTATGTTTTTGGTAGTCTCCTCCATCTGGTCACACACCTCCTACGGGGTGCTCGACACTGTTCAGGCCTCTAGTTCAACTATCCTAGCCTGAAATTGCTAGAAGGTCTCTGTGATATTTTCTACTTGAGGTTCGACAGGCTCTACGGACAGGAACTAGAGTTAAATGATTCGATTAATGTAAATATAATCGTTATGGCACAGTCTCAACTTCCAAAAGCAATCTATATACCCATAAATGTGTTTCCTAACCATTATGGAGTGTCATTCTAACAGTCAGGGTGCCTCCAACAGTTATATAACTTTTCCAGGGAAAATTCCAAATGTGCGTGGACCTATTGTTCCAGCGAGGTTCAAACCCTGTGAACCTGCCTCCTATGAGGTTCTGATCTATGAAGTCTTCCATTTGGTTTCCTTAACTTCTTGTAGATTTTCCAAAATAGCCTTATTTTTATTGAGATTCCTTGCCTTCTTTCCTGTTATCTAAGTCTCTTTAACTGTTTCTGGAATCCTCTTTCCATTTTTATTCTTATCTTCCCCCAACGTAGTGGCTTCACATTGGTGAGGTACCCTCAAAAGTTCTAAAGTTAATATCCCTTTTATTAAAAATTTCTGAGTGGGAACACTTCTCTCTCGAATAGATAGGTCCTTCAAGCCTTCTTGCATTCTTTCAACCTTGATAGCTAATTCTTTTGATTTTTGTCCCTTATGTGTTGTTACTTTGCTCTATTGCTTTGACTTATCCTCTTGTTCTTCTCTTAGTTGGTCTATTTTCCTAGCTATGAAATCCCTTAATTCTTTCTTTTTTATTTTCTGTAGCTTCCTCCTCTGTTTTCCTTCTGATATGATCCTTATCAATCCAAGTCTTACCTAACAAAATTGGGAAAGGGGCATTGTCCTCAACAAACCTAATGACTTCAAATTCTTCTTCAATCGATGTTCCATGAACAATAATAGGTAGAATAGTTAATTTTCCACATAAAGTATCATATTTCCCTTAAATAAGCCTATCCTTCCTAAATAAGGTACCATAGTAGGATTTCCCAAAACTTCCCAAGTTTTTTTTTTCATAATATTCACTTGTGTTTCTTCATCCAAGATTATACAGTCTATGTCAAAGTCTTATATTCTTTCACTTATGCATTGTTTTTTCTTTCATACTTTATGGTAAACTGACATATTTATGAACATCCATCGTTTCTTCCAACTGTAATAACATAATTTGAACTTCCTCTGAACTTTTCTCTTTACGACTTTGACTCTTTTCATAATTTTCTTGTCTTATGTCCCTCCCTTCAACTTTAGCAATAATCCTTGGACAATTCTCAACCTTATGACCAACAACCTTACAACAAAGACAAATAGGGCCTACCTCAGGGAATTCCTTAGCAATATGTCCAGACCTGCTGCAATTATAACACAAAGTCAATCCTCTTTTTCTCTTAAATGTTCCTGAATCTTTTTTGTATTGCGCACTTCCCCTAGGATCATAGTGTTGGAACTGCAATCTACACAAATTCTTTCTAGGTTCCTGCATCCATTTATCAGTCCAAAAATTATTTCTATGCATATGAATAACATATCTTTATTTATTTCCATTAAATTTACTCAAATCAACTCTTTCTTTCAACTGCCCCCTAGCCTTCAGACTAGGAAAAAATCTATTAAACATACTTAAATTCATCCTTTCAAAACAAACATTTTCACTTATCTTTCTCTTACCAAAGCACAAAGCTTGCCTCTTTTAGAATCTTACCTCTTTTCTTCATAACAAATTAATTTCTTGGCACAAAGCTTCACAAGTCAAGTGGAGTATTGCACACTTCAATAGTAGACCTATGCACAAATATTTTCTTTTTCTTTACTTCAGTTCCCAGAAATCACAGTTTCAGGTCCCGATAACAGAACCATTTATTGGCACAGGGGCAAACCCAGGGTTCAATGCTTAACAACGCACCAACAAAAGCCTGACTATCGTCCCTTTCGGCAACACCTATGAAGCAGGTGAAGTCTCACTTGAGTTAGGATGAGGGGGGCTTACAGGACTAGGTGTCTGTAACTAGGCTGGGACATGATTATGTGATAAGAGAACTTTGCAAAATATTCTATTAACGCTTAGGAAGTGAACATGCATTAGTTTATTAACCTCATTAACATTGCAGAGCATAATCAAAGACAGATAAGCACAATAAAAACAAGTGATTATGCACCCTGAGCACTTAGCACTGTGAGTTAATTCTAGCATTCATTTACCCTTAATCATAAGTAAAATACTTACGCAACAAAATATATATTCATTACACATCGTAATCAAATCACTAAGAAAAATCATAACAAAAATGACATTGCACAAAGCAAACCATGAGACACCAGATATACGTGGTTCACCCCAGGGTGGGACTACATCCACAAACCACTTCACCTCTTTATCATTCACCAAACTCTTACATCCAGTCACTCATGTGCACTAAGCCACAGAGTTGAACTTTTCACAAGACAGGAGATCTACACACTAAGCACTAGAGCTTTCGTCTTTAACTTCCAAAAATAGGTCAAATGCACAAAGCCAAAATATCTTATCATGACACTTAGCACCTGCTCCACATTGAACATAAAAAACATTGATCACAGTCTATAGAATCACAGTCGAGCACAAAGCCTTGACCACATACATTCCTTCACACACAACACTACTTTCTTCTACACTACATTCCCCTTTATTTATACTTTACAAAATCTTACAATAAGGCCTAAACATGGGGAAAACCCATGGTCCGACATCCCATAAACTCATTACACAACCCATAGGACCCCTTATTGGGTCCACATAACCCTCAAAATAGGTGAGATCCACAATCTCAACTCTGCCTGGGCACTCCTACTTCAACCAGCGTGTCGAAGTCCAAAAGTGGGCCAAAAACTCCAAAACTAACCAAAGTTTCCCCAAAACTTGGTCGAGGGCCAACACAACTATTACATTCAAAATTCCTTTATCTACACTACTTTTCCAACCCAACTTACATTGAAAATATAAAATATTTAGAAAAATCATGCCCTCTCGGACTACTATGTCTCGAACTATTTTCCCCTATAATTTTGGATTTGTTTACTTCATCCTCAGACAACCTTTTGAATAGAGTTTACCAAAAATAGAAACCCGACTACACACAATCATAACATAACCAACACCTTTGTCTCAATCATTCGGTAATGAGTAAGATTCGGTCATCAAGTTGTGATTAATCATTTTTTTCTTTCACGGGGTGCCCAATTTATTGAGCGCATTGTTGGAAACTCTGTCACCTTGTACAATGGGCTTTGATTGTTGTTGTGTTATCACTGTCTATAGCATGAATGTGGCGAATTGGTTTAGCGGATGTCCATTTGGGGTCACTTGTGCAACTGCAGGTGGCAGTAAGGGTCAGGAGGCAATGCATCTCTTCCAAAAATGGCATGCATTTGACTTATACGTGCCCTCCTCAATAGGTAAGTTTACGACATTTGTGCGACGAATATTGACGACGTGGGTGCCGCATCATAATTCTTGTTACCGACAGGAAACAAGATATGCGAGGAGAAATATTATGTGCCACGATCAAAAAAGACAAAATGGGATTGTCTCACTCATTCCTATGGCCTCACCTACAACCTTAAAACTCCGATTGTTTTTCTAAAATACCAGTTTCGTTTGCTCATATTCGTCACTTGTCTCCACAAGACTACATTTCCTTTCGGTTTTTCTTGAGTGATAGAAAGAGACTTGTGGGCATTATCCATGGTCAGTCTGCATTCCTCGAAATGATCTATGATTCTTTCTTCTAACACCCTATGTTCCTCCCACAACTGGATAATTACATCTTATGTCTCTCTGAGTTGCATTTTGAGCCAATTTACATTCCCTGCTCGACTCTGCAATGCTGTCATTTCAATAGTCCTTTTTTCCAGCTTCTTTCTTAATTCCCTGTTTTCTTGATATAGTTTGATGATAGTGAGTTGATCTTTCTTCAATCATTGTGAAAACTCCTGAACATTCATGTTTTCATCACCTAACTTCCTACACCTTTCACCAATTCTCATGCTTGAACCCTCAACATGTTCTAGACAAATGGTGTGCATGAGTAATCTCTCAGCAACAGACTAGGTGTGCGGTTCACTGGGAGCTTGGATCTCCTCAGTTTTCTTAATTAACCTTGGCCTGCCTCTTTTCCACGGTGTTGGCTAGTGGGATGACGTGTCTTCTATTTTCTTTCCCTTTCCCATGACATCTTCCTTTCTCCCCCCTGCGCTATGGAATGTTGTTTCCATCACTGACAAAGGAATGTCTCCTTTGGTTTCTCTGGGGATGCCAACTGAAATCATAAATGAATCCCAGTCTTTGTTAATAAGTCTCAATTATTCGACCACCAACAACTTGATCAATAAAAAATGGGATAAATTATTCCTCGGTTGGTCATCCTCGGTCTGGATGATCTCTGCCATATTTTCCAAGCTTCAATGCAAGAAGAAAGGTATATTCAAAGGTTTTTTCCCTGTGAATTGTGTCAGTATCCTGATGTGATATAGGTACACTCTGTCAAACCTTCCTTCAAAGGTTAAATATATTTTGATTACCTTTAGGATCTTTTGGAAAGGCTCCTAGAGGTACTGGCTTGGAACATCGACTCCAATTTTCCCATTTAGACAGTTGGGCTTGATAAAGTCTTTATAGCACAAAATGTCTAAAGACATGCCTTTAAACCATTTTTACTATGTGGAGGGATCTTTGTCGCAACTGACAGAGTTTCCTCCTTCACTCAGAACGTGATTCCTAGAATGGTCGCATAGAACCCAGTAAAATTCAGGGAGAACTTCTCAGCCAACTTCGCATTGTACCCTTTTTTATTTTCACAAAAGCACATACATCTGACCTGTTCAAAAGATACCCCGATTTCTAGATCTTCGTTTATTAATTCTAGGTCTTGAGGCTCATACCTCATGACCCTGCCACTTCTCACCTTATTTCTTATGCTTTGGGACATTTCCATGATGTCAGTATATATTTGTCTCACACACGCGGTATTGAATGGTAACACAATCTCTACGTGGAAAATAAGAATGGCATACTTCACAGAGGTTGTCAGAAAGTCAGTCATGGAAACTTTGCACGACAAGAAAAATTAGCCATAGGATTCCATGGTGTGGTAGTAAGGTGCGATGGAAAATTTCAGCGTAGTGGGGAATCTTGGCATGGTGGAAAACAACAACGGGAGGCTTGTCGCGATACGTAATCGCGACAAAACATTCTGGCACAGTAGCAAAGTACTGGGAGACTTGTCATGAGACAAAGAATTTAGGTGTAGTGATAAATTTAGCATGACAGGAGGAAATTCCAAAGAACAAAGGCTAACTGCGAGAAGAAATAACGTCCAATACACTAGTTTGTAGAGAACTCCAATAGAATTTAAACAATGATTGAAAACAATGAAGGAGACACGACAACTTGAATACAAAATATTACAATACGAACGATGGAAATCAACTTTCACACAACGAAGGGCTCCCGAACTTGCAGAAAAAACCATAGAAAACGCATAAATCCAGAAAGTAAAGGAGAGGCATGCATGCTGACCACTATTTATACTTGAACAGGTAAGGAATGGAATCATGGAAGAGGATGATAAATCCATGGTGATGAGAAGTTTGGAAGCAGGTTGAAGTTTTGTGTAGGAAACTCATGTGACGGGTACACTTTGAAGTGTGCAAAGTACAAATGATAACAATGATAGAGTATACATGATAGGAGCGTTGTGATTTTTCACCTTTATGACTTCATAATTAGGACCAGGGGATAAATTTCGCTCACAAGATAATTTTCCATTGTTTTTCCGAAAAAAATATTAGCTATTCTAAAAATGATTCGCGCAAATTCTATAGGATAAACTTATTTTACCTTAAAAATCGCCAAATTTTTATACAAACTATATAAAATCCTTAGAAATTTGATTTTTTATAAAAATATCGCCAAAAATTTATAATTGGCATATGAAGGATTAGTAAGATTCGCCAAGGTTTCTACATTTTAAAATAAATTTCCATCCTTAAAATCATCCATGAATTAGGTGATGATGTTCATTATATATTTTGACGTGACCTTTATCCCAACAACTTGCATTGATCTCTGACATGTAAATTCCCCTTTTCTGATAGGACTCGATATTTAGGGAAAGGGACCTTTACAAGTCACACATGACTAATGATCACGCCCTTTCCTGACTCTAAGAGCCAGACCCGCTACTTGTTGATTTCAACCCATTCGTTATTATGTCTCTGACCTCACATGCTTTAACACACAAACTACAACTCATCTAGGACTAAATCTAATAGAAAAAATCACGGTGCTAACAGCTGGATCCAATGGGGATGTTATCCTCCCAGTGAGGTGGCAAAGAACAATAGACTAGGTGCCTGACCATTGGGCTTTATTTGACTTAAATACTTTAAAATGATGAAATTGACTCATCCCATACCTCCTTGACACAACTATGAACAGACTTGACATAAAATTAGGTCCTTCACTTCGGCTTCAATTTTTTTCTGAATACTTACTTGAAACACTTTATTTGAAAATAAAAATGGTTATTTACAATGACATGACAAGACTGAAACAATTTGTTAAACCAAATAATTTTTTAGAAACCTTCCATTCACAAGCCCCGACCTATGAGATCTCCATTAAGACATTGTAGAAAATAGGCATTATTCCCAAGATATGTGACAATCCTGAATGGCCCCATCCAATTATGATAAAACTTCCCATACCTCCATTTATCTTCATTTCTCGCATCCCACTTTAGTACAAAATCATTCACCTTGAAATCCTCCTCTTTGGTGTGTCTGTCGAAAATTATTTTCATTATGTCTTGGTGAAGCTGTGATTTTTTGAAGACATGTTCTCTCATTTGTTGTGCATGGACCAATTGGTTTATTCTCCTTTGACCATCATTTGGTTCAACTTCTTGCTCTTGCAGCAGTCTCATCACTAGAAATCCTAACTAGGTGGTAAAAACTGCCTATGTACCATATACAATTTGTAAAGGTGATGTAGAGATGGACCTTTTAGTCATGATTCTGTCGTCCCATAACACATAGATAATATTTTTGTGCCAAGATTTCTTTTTTTCCTGCAAAAGATTCTTGATAATCATGGTCAAAATTTTGTTATATGACTCTGCCAATCCATTACCATGTGGGTAATAAGCTGTGGAATGGCCCAGAGTTATCTTATAATCGCTGCAAAATTTCTCCATATTCTTAGACTTGAATTCCGCTACATTGTCAGTGATGATATTGACTGGACAACCAAATTTGGACAAGATATTACTCTCTAAAAAATGAATGATAACTGTGTCAGTAGCTTGCCTTGTGGGGAACGCTTGGATCCATTTGGTGAAGTAGTCCATGGCCATCAATATCCACCTATGATGATGTTGGTTTCTTATTTGAGTTATACCTTTAACATGATTGACCCAGGTTCAGGTCTACTGGGGATCCAACAAAGCCTCTAAAACTATCGACCCTCCTAGTAAACCAAAAGTCAGCGCAATGCACATAGTGTACTGCATAATATCACTCGAGATAGTTCTATCGGTGCTTGCAACACTCAGGTGCTTGCAGCTTGGGAATGAGTGGGGATTTGGGATTGTACTATGTGATCTTCAGTCCATTACTATATCATTCATCTATGTTATTTATTCTGTGATTATTTATTCATGCATGTAAATCAACAGATCTAACTACTTCATCAAAACATTCATCTAAGATTTAACCAATGAAACTAAAGACATAAAAAATAATCATTCCACATCATAGATTATTTACATTGGTTCAACCCCTCCTGGGATACGTCCACAAAGATTTGTTTCTTGAGCTCTTTTATTATAGTTCTGTCATATATGGTGTCACGTGCACTACAATTCCATTCATACATTCATCAAACAGACTCTGATGATAGCTTGTACTTTGAGGGGGTCTACGGTAATACCTCTTTGGGAAACAATAAAACCGAGGAGATGCCATGCGGTGACACAGAACACACACTTGAGAGGATTCAAGTGGATTTTGTACTGACGACACCGTTGAAAGATGATTCGTAAATCATCCAGATGCTGGGTGTGTCTCTTGGATCGAGTTGTGAGGTCGTCTAAGTAGGAGAGGATGATATTAGCCAGATCGTGAAAGATGTATGTCATTTCCCACTAGAAGGTTGCGTTGGCATTTTTTGTGCTGAAAGGCATGACATGATATGCAAAAGTACCCCACGGGGTAATGAATGCGGTTTTATACTGATCGGTTGGGTGGATTTGTATTTGGTTATATCCAGAAAATCCGTCCATAAAGGAGAGAGCCTCGTGTCCGACACAGTCGTCGATAATTTGATCGATGAAAGGCGCTGGAAAGTTGTCTTTGGGACATGCGTTATTGAGATCGCGAAAGTCTGTGAAAACACGGATAGTGCCCTATTTTTTGTCGGCAGGTACAGGGTTGGAAACCCATGAAGTGTAAGCGATGGGGTAAATAAACCTGACCGTGTGTAATTTGTCAATTTCGGCTTTAACAGCCACGGCTTTGGATGGCTGTAGCGGTCCCTGTTTTTGGCGAACTGGTGTGATATCGGGCCAGGTGTCGATGTGATGTTCGACAATAGAAGGATCAAGGCCAGGCATTTCCATGTATGACCAGGCGAAAATATCCCTATATTCCTGGAAGAGGGATTTATATGCGGCGATTTCCTGAGGAGTGCAAGCAGCTCCAATGGTGATTTCCTCGACGATGTCGTGTTTAATGGAAATGTCGATTTTGATGGTGGGGGAAATGTTGGCCATATTACCTTCTTCAAAAGCATCAGGGGCAGGAATGGAATTTTTGAACCAATCGATAGGTCTTGAGGGGATAAAATCTTTGGTTTCGATCGCGTATATGGGGTTGTGTTTAGGAGGCATGGGGGCTTCCTATGGAGAGAAGAGTGCGCGGTGATGTAGTGCATCCCAGGGAGAGTCTGGGTGGTTTAGCTCTTCCAGTATTTACTTGTCGCATTGGAAACGTTGGGAATACAAGGGGTCGTGAGGAGTGATCTCGGTGACAGTGTGGTGGCCCCTGATGGAGAAGCAGGGGGAACAATGCTAGGAGATGGGGAGGGTTCACTCAACATAAACCATATATTGAAGTACTGATGGGTACCCGTGGTGATTGGGTGGAGAGTGTCCGGGGGGGAATGAGCAGGAGAGNGTTGGGGGGGTTGCGGGGTAAATCCTAAGAGACGTTATTGAAGAACCATGGAGGTGTTGGGAGTGCCTTGGGCTCAGAAGAAATGACATGAAGATCCTCTAGTGACGAGGTAATGTCAATTGTCGCCTCTGCGGGTCGGTGAAGCAGGGCCAATTGACGTTCCCTGTATTCGAGGATAATAGGACACTGGTATGTAAAATGAGCTAATGAATCACAGAGATAGCAAGGGCATCTCATACGTTCATTGACTGAAGTGGTGACATAATGAATGTCAGTGATGTTTGTTGAAGAGGACGTAGCAGGGTGTGGGTTGTTCTGGAAGTTCTGGCGCACAGCGGCCAATGTCTGTCGAAAGCGTGGCAGTGCTGGGCAATGATGGGTATAATGGCCATACTCTGAACATATAGCACAAGCATATTTGGTCCTCAACCCTTTACTACTAGAAGGGTTGGTGGGACTAGCAGTAGTGGTGGGTGTTGTGGGAATTTGATGGGGGGGGATCAAATTCCGTACTTCAGGTAGTTATGGACAGTTGTTGGTTTGGTGGCCCTCTTTCTCACATAGTGCGCAAGGTGGTGGGATGTGTGGAGGAAGTGGATCGGTGGGATCCTTCTTCTTTCTCCTTCCCCCAGCTGTAGCAGGGGGATTAGTGAGTGGGGGGGTGGTGGGGGTAGGGAAAAGAATTGTCATGGGAAGTCCTTCTTGTGGGGGAAGGGATGGTCGAGGGACCATCTCTGGTGCGTGTAAATACCAAACTGGGATTGCTAACACCATATTAGGTAGTGTGAGTGTTGCGACTACCTGAAAAGCTTCTATACCGGGTGGAGGGTAAAAGAAGGGAATTTGAGTGAGGGGTTGGGGAACTATCTCCCAAATGGGATTATTCCCTTGAGGGGATGTGGATTCATGGATTGTTGAGGTCGACGAGTGCACAGGAGGCTCCGACGGGAGTGGTTCTGCGACTATTGGGATGTCAGGAATGACTGAAGCCTCCTAAGGAGGAAGATAATCCTCTGTGTGAGTTTCGTTAGATGATACGACGCATACCTGATTAGTAGGATGAAGGAGTGGTGGTGCTCCGTGGTACGTCCCTAACAAGGATGGATCTTTGAAAATCCCAGGACCCATCTCGACGAGTGGGTATGTGTCTTGGTTGGTGTGGATGAGAGGAAGAATGTTATCGAGGTTGGCAGATGGGTTAGGCTCATAATGTGAGACTTGGTCGATGGTCACGATCTTCCCATTGTGGGGTAACATCATTGTTCGAAAGACGGAAGATTCCACTGCCTTCATAGCGTACATGTAGCTACGACCGAACAGGATATTATAATCAAGCGGGGCGTCGATAACCTCGATATCGATGAGAATAGTCTTGCCCCCGAGTTCAATGGGGACATTTTGGAAGAGCCCTTCAGGAGATGATGGTCGTCCGTCATAAGATCATAATGTGACGGAAGAGGGTATGAGTTCCGGGGAACCAAGTTTCTGCCATACTATTTTGGACATGATACATGTAGATGCACCTTCATTGATGATACACCAATGAACTGTGATGTTCTATATTTTCACTGGTATTTGAAAAGCGATCAAGGCGGGAAGACGAGGTTCTCCGCTATCAAGATCAAAGGTGATGAGTCGGGTATTTTCCGGGTCGACTTCCCCCAAGGCGGAAAGTAGTGATTTCCACTACGTAGGACAATTCTAGAGGACTTCCAAGACTGACATGGCAGCCGGGGATTGCGCTAAGTCGTCTACCAAGCTATATTTATGAGCTGCCCTAGCCTGTGGGTTGTGGACATTCCTGCACAAGGGGATGCGAGGGATGCTTAGTGGTGGTTCGGTGAAAGGGTGAGGGATCACCAACGGGGGTCCTGTCAGTGTAGGGTTTGTCTCTGGAGAGATGGGAAAAGACTCAGTGGGGGCATGATACTGACGATTACGGGTTTGTAGAAGGATTTCGTCCTCACTGGTGAGGATAATTGTACGCTCTATTGGATTGTTGGGGTTGTGGTATTGTCCCACCTGAGGTGGGGGATGTTGTGTGTCATGTTGGGTGTTTATCAAACCTTGATGTGGAATAGGATTTTGCAGCACGACGGGAGGGGGTTGTTGTATGTATTGTTGTGGTGCCTGCTGAGGGGCAGTTTGTGCAGGAGAATGGGGAAGACTACCAGAATCATTCAATCATTTGAAATCAGCGATCTGGGGGCAATGATGAGTGTAATGGATGAACTCACCACAAAGGGCACAAGGGAAAATGGTTTTAACATTATTTCTCCCTTGGTGTTTGTTATTATTGCCCCTTTGGGGGTTTTGGTTCCCTTGGTTCTAGTTGCCCCCAGTTGGTTGGTGATGTGGGGGTTGATTCCCGCCTTGACCTGGGTTGTTGTTATTCATGTTCCATCCTTTCTTCTTGGCATTGTTCGATGGATGAGTTGGGTTGGTTGTATTCAACTATTCAAAACTCTGGTTATGTTGAGCAGTAGAAGGTTGAATAAAATTTGCCCCCGCATGTGGATGTGGAGGAGCCATGGGTTGTGGAGGACCAGGAAATGGGAAGTATGGATTTAGTGGTGGTACCGATCCATAAGGTACAAAGGAAGGCGTAGTTCTTTCACTAGTACTATAAGCTGATGTTGAGGGAGTACCACTGTTTGTGGGAATAGGTGGATGTATGGGAGGTGCCGGTGGTGGTCCACTGATGGGTGGAGGTATAGCAACAGGGTATGGCTGTTGATAAGGGGGTGGGGGGTAATAAGGAGTGCCCCCATATGCCGGTGGGTATTGAGGTGTTCCATACATCGGTGGTGGTTGGGGTTGTGGGCCATGGTGTGTGGTGGCACCTATTAGTCTGTCTGTTGAGTGAGACATCCCAGGTTTGTCTTGGCAAATGGCACAGGCTTTGGAAGATCAGGAAGTACCGTGTATAAGTACCCTGACTGTGCATAAATGAGGTCATACTGTTGGGCCCTACTGATGGCTTCCTCTTCAGATTGAGGGAAGGTGGAAGCTACATCCTTTCCAAGGAGAGATACAAGTGATCTAAGAAACCAATCGAGACATTGTTGCCTGGTGGTTTCTACTTTACACAAACTACGTCGCCTACGCCACTCATGAATGTGGTCAGCAATGTGTGTGGCTGAGGTTTGTTTTAAATTAGATAGTAGTTCTAGACAATTGTCATGGCGGATGGGTAATTGGAATAAGGTCAAGAATTCTTTGGCCAATGACTCAAAGGTCGCGTGGGACCCTGATTTTTCTTCGACATACCATTTAGTCGATGGGCCAGTGAGTGTGCGTTGAAATAAGTACAGTCTGATGGAATCATCCATAATGCTGTTGGAGGAGCACCATAGGTGAAAGGTCATGACATGGTTGGTAGGGTCATCACCTGCCTTTCCTTCAAACTTTGGTATGTCTGAAGGGAGTTTTGTTGGCATTGCAGGCCATGTGGGGTCATGCAATATAGAATCATTGGTGAGTTTGGTGAGATCTGGTATGTTGAGAGAGGCCAAATATGGCATCTGCAGTGGGGAGGGAGGGTTAGCTCCGACCATAGTGTGTTTTGAACCTGACCCTTAATGGGGGCTAGGTGGGTTAGTGCTCCCTCCTTGAGAGGAAGTGGGTCCCTTGCTTCCGTGTAAAGGAGAGCGAGTGAACGGATGACCTTGGGAAGTTGACCCAAGTAATGTAGAACCAAGTAAAGTTGATCCTAAGATAGTAGCACTTACAGGAGTGTGTGAAGGGGGTTCCGATGAGCGGGCACAACCAGATACTCCCCCTAAGATAGGATGGATATTGAGCAAGCGTCGTGAACGGTGGAGGTTCTGTGGTTCCCCTATGATGTCAGACTAGCTGTGTAAATGTGTGCAAAAAGTGGTGAGAGTAATATAGAAACAAGAGTCTTTGCATTGAATGTTTACACAATATATATATCCAAATCAAACTGTAATCAGATGTGTATCATACATAAAATGATAAAGAAGCATATATGTGGGTAAGTGGGTTTTGTCCACATGGGGGAATCAAAAGAAAGAAAATGCTCGTGTCCTAGAAGACGTAACGTCCTTCCTCTCAAATAGCACTGGACCTTCCAATAGTACTCAACAGTGGGGTCTGAAGTCACCGGAAGAGAAACTAGTGAAGGATGAAATAATT
>ML780883.1:855117-877439 GCA_009831015.1 Picea engelmannii | reverse complement strand
TAATGAGGGGTAAAAGGGGCATATCCCGAAAGAGCTGGCGATATTTCCCAATAGCCACACAAAATCCAATCAAGGTGCAATTGCAGCCCACAATTTCCACCTGGGTAGATGTCCTAAAGTTGGTCACTAGGTACCTCGGTCAAGGTGCGACATTTAGATTTTTGGCCTAAGAAATGGGTCACGGGCTGGATCCCGTCCAAGAGGTGGGTGCCTCAAGGGGGACGCACATAACAACCAGACCTCGGCCTTCAACCCTTCACGGGTATCTCCCTGCATTATGGTGATTGGAACACTTGACTTGGAGGATTTTCATTTCCCTATTTGACAACCTCTATGTTTTGACAATGTGAGAACCAGATAACGGGGAGTTATTTGGATGCCTATCCCCGAAATCCTACCTAGAATAAAAAATTCCTTTTGGTACCTCTTGTGGAGGAAAACTTAGTGAGTTTTTAGAAATTTTTTAGATGTAGTTTTTTTTGGGAGGTTGGGGGTGCAAACCAACCTCATTGATTAACAATGGGAGTGGATAGTCCTGTCAAGAAAAGATGGGGTATTTTCGGAATCCCTTTGGAGGAAACTTACTTAGACCTCCACGTTTCAAGAAGAAGCTATGTGAGTGATAAGTGACTTTTGTGTGTGATTGAAAGTGTGCCAATTTTTAGTGAATTAGATGTCACCTTGCTGCATGTGGACTTCGCTTGGTCCTTACAAGAGTTTGATTACCTAATTAACTAAGTGTCTTTGGTACAACCTTGCATAATTCAAAATCCCTAGGAAGCTAGCATGTGGACATGTGGGTCCGTTACTATCTCTTTAACTCTCTATTGTGATGTAATCTAAGAAAAGCTTGAAACTATCCCTAGATTGAACATGTGGGCATGTATGGGCCCGTTACAAACCTTTAAACTTCCCTAGTATTTTGATCTAAGAAAGCAAAAATTCAAACACTATTCTATCTTTGTAGCATGTGGGCATGTATGGGCCCGTTACAATATTAATATGTGTTTGAAAAAGAAAACTAAGAGGGGTCCCAAAAAGGGTTGTTGTCCTCTCCTAAAGGTTTTAAACTTTGTTTAAGGGAGATGAAATTGTTTCACAATCCTTTTTTGATTCTCAAGGTCGCTTGGAGGCGCGAGAGAAGAGCATACTAAGTGATTGTTACTCAAGTTCTAGTCCCAATGTGAGTTAAATGTGATTAAAAATGATTCCCAACTTATATTATAAGTCAAAACAAGCCATCCATGTGGCAGAAAGAAAACAAGGGAAATTGATTTTTATCCTCCTAAGTGCCTATGTGTGTTTGACTAACCCCTTTATATGATGAGGGGACTAAGTGTGGTGTAGTTTTTAGAACATGCTTGACATCATTTTTAAGAAAGAAAATGGCCTTCCCCACATCTCAACAACTCCACAATGTGAATTTTTTAACAAATGCACGGGTCCTAGTGAAGACAGAGGCGCACAGAGCGCAGGTGCGTGAACAGAGATGAGTCCTAAAGCGCATGCACGCAGAAAAAAGATGTCACTTAAGAGCATGCACGCACGATGCACGTCTGTGGGGTATAATACCCGCGCACTAGTGACAAGCGGCCGAGAAAGAAAAATCCGGATGGATCTCTCTCAATTCTCCTTTGAATTGGATGGTTAGCAGGTCAACTTAGGCCAGTTAGTGCACCTGCAAGTTAAGAAAACTAAAAGAAGAACAAAATAAACCCAAATGAGGTAGGAATTTGATACCTTTCCCCAGTGGAGTCACCAATCTGTTGCGCCTCTTTCGTCACCTTGGTGAGCAAATAAGAGGTGCTTGCAAGCTCAGTTGGGTCTGCTGAGCATGATAGCTGTAGAGAAAACAGTTAGAGAAAGAAAAACAAAACTAAGATTAAGAATTAAACTAATAGATGCAATAAAAATTAAAATCATAAGCATAGGGACATAGAGATAACAAGAACAAAAAGACCCATGTCACAAATGTTTGAGGCTTGATCTATTGATGAAAACAAAGCACCAAGAAGAAAGGGGACTATGAGTCCCTTCTTCCTCCAAGGGAAGGCTCTTGGACCCTCACTAGTAGCTCTTCTTACAACAAAGAAAATGGAAAATGGTGATGAAATAACTCCTTACAAATCCACTCAATGGTGAGATGGATTGTCTAATGTAATGGTGGTAAAGTTCTCTTGTTAAGGATGGAGTCCTTAAAACAATATAGGCAGCATAACATTACTTTGAATTCCTTGAGAAAATGAGGTGCATTCATGGCTTTTTATAGCATTGCATTGGGTTATTGTGTAACTGCTTTATAGTGTGAAAAGAGGCCATTTAGGGCATTATTAGGTCTTTGACCAGCCCACCATTCAGATCCAACCCGGATTTGGAGGTCAAATCAGCCTGGGAGCTAAACCATAAGTGGTTGGGAGGCCGACCACATTCATAAATGCGTCGTTTAGTAGGTGCACAGATTTTTGCAATAACAGTCGCGCATCGTGCGCATATGCGTGCTTTCTACGTTCCTGTTCTGCGCATGTGCGTGCGCGCCCAATGTCTGCAAAGCGCTCTTCAATTTTTCACTACTTTGTATAGTTTTTGCCCTTTCTTGAATGATGTGAGATTAATTCAGGGCCATGAATGACTTCATTATTGTTTGATGATGCTGAGTTCTTGTAACCATGTGCGGACGAAATTTCAGTGATAACAGCCACATCCAACATCTTGATGTCTTTAAGGGGTTTTTGCACTATTTATTCATCAATGAACATCATCTCCAGTGTGACGATGAAGTTGGTGCTCGACTTGGCTACAAATTGCATTGTCTTAGGCACTGACACTCCTTCCTTAGTCTGCGTGGGTGTTTCTTTTGGTGCATATGCTTCCTCGATCCTTAATTGCTCCAACACATTTTTTACCTCTTGCACTTGATTTGTTATTGAAGCCCTGTGCTTCTCCACAATCTCCCACACCTCAGCCAGGCTCTCCTCGACTGTTGTCACCACTAACTCCACATCATCTAGGGTTAGTGAGATATGGTTCTGTGTCTTGTGGGCTTGTTCCTTCTTTCGGCCACAATGGGTGTGCTCCCCTGGCCACTTATCCTAGGTGGATGATGGCTCGAGACTACTGGGCCTCTGGGTATCCCCTACAGTGGTTGTCCCTGTTTTTCCAGCCTCAGGAATCTCTTGGGTTCATGTCCCTTGTTCTTCATCCTCATGGATTCCATGTGTCCCTACGCTTGTGTCCTCCGCCTCTGGGATTTCTTGTGTCCCTGCATTTGTTTCTTCCACATGAACTTATTTTGTTGAGTGTATTAGTGGTTGTTCTACATGCGATGAATCCTATGTAGAGCCATGTGGGGGTTTATTCTATGTGTGCGGTTTCTTCCTAGCTAGGGTGATTCGCCCCTATTGGCCTTGGGAACTCCTCTTTTTGGTTCCTTCCCTATTGGTGCATGTTTGGTGTGCTTGGGCTGGTCTACCCTGTGTCTGAGTTCATTCACTTTGTACCATGGTTGGAATATTGGGTACCTTCCATTCTTCGGGCCACTCCTAGACCTCTCTTTGGATTTATTCCTATGTGATGCATTAGTTGAGTTGTATCCATTCCTTGGCTTTGTCTCACTTTGCTTGCATCCATAAAGTGTGGCGTGTTTCCCTGAAGTTGGAAACCTGTCCAAAATCCTAGACAATCGTTGGGGTAATGCACCATGTGTCTGCAATAAGGTCCCGTGTCTCTGTGAAGTACCTCGCAAAGATGTATATGTTTTTATTTTTTGTCTTGGGGTTTGTGATTATGCATAATGATACATATCTTGTTGCACCAAATTTCCCCGGTCTTTCCATGTACTTGTTGTATACAAGTTCTTTCCATCCAATGAGGCCAATTAGGATGAGTAACCATGCGTAGTGGAACTCATAGCCCCAGTCTTGTGTGTCCTTGCAATCCTCCAAGAATGAATTCAAAATGTATGGGGTCGAGCTCATCGAGCTCCCCTTTGCACACTGCATGGTAGCAATGACCACACCGGCTGATGCTTCCTCTTTATGACACTTTCTCATTAGTTTTCATCCAAGGATTCTAGTAGCAAACCTTGTCGCAAGATCGTTGATGTCACTGATCCTAATTCCCCTATTACCTCACTTTGTGTTGTACTTTGACTTTATCTTATCTGATATGGCCTTGGCTTTGGTTTTGTACTCCAAATACTACTCTGGATTTTCCCCATCTATGGGTAGCCCTGTGATTCCCGCGATGAGGTCCATAGTGATAGGCACTGGCCTATCCATCCATAATATTCCTCCATGCACTTGTGAAAGAAGTTGCTTGACACAAGAGTTGTTGTCCTTTCCCCTCCCAAAGTGTGGGACATCTAGTAGATTCATAATTCTTGTGTTGTAAAGCCCAAGGATCCACTGCATCGACTCTAGCACTATAATTCTTGATGATATTTCTCGCTTTCTTTTCAAATAGTTCTAGGACGATAGGTTGGGGAATTTAGTGACATCCACCACATCATATTCAGATTATTTGATGGAATTCACTCCATCGACCATGTCATCGTCTATGCGCACTCCGATGGGAATCTTTGGCAAAAATAGGGAATCTACCTGTGGTTGTGACCTTCCGTGTGTGTTTCTCTTAGCTTGGCCCTTGTATTTGGCTTGTGGGGATGAGGCCCCCACCTATGGTACACCTTGGTGTACTGCTTCATTTCCTTTCTCTGTTTCATGGCACTGTGGAGATAAACCCATGGAATGCTCAGTCTGTCAGGACCCTTGTCCTCTCGAAGTGTTAGAATCAGCTTGTTCGGGGTCCTCCTCCATCTGCCCGACCTCCTGTGCTGGGTTTTTCTCCTCCTCTATTGTGATCAGGTTTTTTTCATACTCTTGTGTGTGAATTTCATCCACATCCACCACTACAGGTGCCCCTTTATCACATGCATCTTTCACGCGGGAAATACTTCATGTGTTCCTGTTGGCCTTACCCGACTCTCCAAATCGTGGTGGTGACATTGCGATGGGGTCTATGATTTAAAGTTGTGGAATCGACGAATGATCCGTCAAATTTTTTCTCTATCTCTCTATCAATCATCTCTGCATTCTTCTCCTTATAAATTGACACAATGATTTTATTTTCCCCACTTTTTCTGACTTTATAGAGAGATGGTGGGGTGACAACTATTCTTCACTGACAGTTGTCCCTTTTTCACTTTTGGCGGTGTGTCCTGTGCATGGTACCATTGTACGTGTTAATTGTTGTCCTTTGCATATTTTTTTCAAAATTTTCCCTTTTCATCACACTATTGTCTTGACCTTTGTGTACGAGGTGTCACAGTTTCAACCGCTACTGCCAGTTGCCACCTGAATTCCACAGGTGTCATTCTCCGAATTGCTGCACTTTTCGACCATTGGTCCTTTTTCCGGCGCACTGGGATTTTTGAGAGCATGGATTCCTTTGTTTCTATAACCTTTGATTATGATGTAGTATTTGTATTTCATTGTTTTGACTCAATGAATTTCACGCAGACTCTTTTTCATATTCGTCTCCTTGATTTTCTCTCCTATGCACACGGATTTTTGCACTTTTTTTTTTGTACTACGTGGTAACTATCAAGTTGTGGTTGGTCAACTGTCCTTGTACAACTTTAGTCGACTCCCATTGATCATGCCCTTAAATTTTGTCCCTTCCAAATCCTTCATATGTACAACTCCTCCGTCTACGACAGTCTTCACCTCATATGGTCCCAACCAATGCATTCTGAACTTTCCTGGATGTTGAAAAACCTTGTTTTCATTCAGTAGGACTAGGTCTCCTTCCTTGAAAATTTTTATATTGATATGTCGATCATGCCAAAATTTGTCCCTTTCTTTCTATACTTCTTGGTGAAATCCTACTAGAATCCTATCTTCTTCCATGCTCATCCGTTGACTTAACCTTTCTTGTACTGCACCTCGCTCTGTCATGTTTGTATTTGTTGTGACACGCAGACTTCGTACCATGAATTCTAATGGAACCACTACTTCTTGTCCATACACCAATCTAAATGGTGTCTTCCTTGTCAGATTATTACAGGTATTTATGTATGCCCATAATACTGTTGGTATCTTTGAA
Organism: Picea engelmannii; assembly: GCA_009831015.1. NCBI lineage: Eukaryota > Viridiplantae > Streptophyta > Pinopsida > Pinales > Pinaceae > Picea > Picea engelmannii. The sequence continues at coordinate 871,337 of ML780883.1, read as the reverse complement.
TCTCAGTCTTCCATGTTGACATTGCAAACCTCGGTTAGGGATTTCTCTACAATCTTGTTGAAAGCTTCCATTGTTCCATTTTCCTGAGGATGGTATGGCGTCATTTTCTAATGGTAGACCTTGAATTCTTCAATCAACGCTCTGATAGTGATGTTGATAAAGTGAGTGCCTTGGTCACTCATCAGGATCCGTGGACATCCAAATCTAGTGAGCACATGTTCAAACAAGAAGTCTGTTGTTGTCTCTGCACTGCAATATTTAACTGGTGTTGCCTCTTCCCATCTTGAGAGGTATTACGTCGCAGTGATGATGTATCGCGCACCTGATACTCTTACAGGTGGATGAATTGTCCCAACAAAATAGATAACACATTTTTCAAACACTTGTAGTGTCACTTTTGGATATAAGGGCATCTCATCCTGTCTGTTTGGTTTTCCAAACCTTCTGACAAACATCACATTGTTGACAATATTCCTTTGCATCTTGATGAATAGTTGGCCACCATAATCCTATGCGTAGTACCTTTTTCATGGTAGCTTTACCTACATAGTGTCCTCCCTCTATTCCTTCATGGGATTCCTCCAGTATCCTAGGCCTTTCGTGTTCTAGTGCACACCTTCTCAAGATGTTGTCTTTCCCCATTTTATATAAGTGCCCCACGATAAACTGGTATTTGGTTGCTCAGACAACCAGATTCTTCCTCTGCACAATGTTAAATTCCTGTGGTACAGTCCTTGTACTTAAATACTCAATAATTTCAGAAAAATAATCATCTACGACCATAACTGAAAACAACTACGCATCAGGGAAGGTATCCTCTAAATTATTAGGCTCATTTCCATTGGTCACCCTTGATAAGTGATCAGATCCTGTGTTTAGCTTCCCTAGTTTCACTATGACTTCAAAGTTAAATTCTTGAAACATGAGTAACCATCGACAAATTCTCGCCCCCAACACTGGCTTGTTGACTAGGTACCTAAGGGTTGAATGATCTGTGAACATCTTAAAATGTTTTCCAAGTAGGTAATTTCTGAACTTTAGAAGTGCATATACCATTTCCAGAACTTCTCTCTCTGTAGTGTTGTAGATCTTCTATGAGTCTGACAGTTTTCTTCTTCCAAATACTATGGGATGGTCCAAATCCCCTGCTCCTGGTTGCGCCCGAATAACTCCCAGGGCTATGGCTAATGCATCTACATGCACATGGAAAGTATTCTCCCAATCTGGAAAGACCAAGATGGGTGTTGTGACCATATTCTCCTTCAAGATCTCCAATCCTTGATGACAACTCTCATTCCACTGGAATTTGGTATCCTTCTTTAGTAATTTCTCCATCGACGTAGTGATTTGCACATACCCCTTGATAAATTTTCTGTAATATCTTATATGTCCTAATGTTCCCCTTAGCTGGAACATTGATTTCGATGATGGTAAGTTCACAATTACTTCAATCTTTGTAGGGTCCACGATCAAACCTTGTCTACATACTATGTGACCCAATAGAATTTCGAAGGGTGTTCCAAATATACATTTCTTAATGTTCAATGATATTTGTCATTTCCCACATCTTTCTAACATCGGCCTCAACACCTCTACATCATCCTTCAACAGGATGTATATTGTCCAATCATCCAAATAAACTTCTAGAAACTAATGGATGAATTATTTGAAGGCAACAATGACTACTCTAGAAAAATTAAATTGTTGCTGCATTTTTCATTCCAAAAGGCATGACTATGTACTAATAGGATCCCCATTATGTTGCAAAGGTAGTATTATGTTGATATTCTAGTGCTATCTTGATTTGGTGGTAGCCTGAGAATACATCAGTGAATGAGTATGCTTCCTGGCCTCCCACATTTTCTAGGACTTCATCTGTAAAGGGTGTAGGGAAGGGGTCATGTAGGAAAGCATCATTGAGATTTCTCAGATCTACATAGATTCTTATGCCTCCTTGCTTTTTCTCCTGAACTACGATGGAGCTTATAAATTCTGATTCTTCTATTGGTTCTATGATTTTTGCTTCCAACAACTTGTCGATTTCTTCTCTTACCTTTTGCTTGTAGATGGGGTTCAATATGTAAGGCCTCTGTCTCTGGTTTGAGAGGGATAATCATCTCTCCCAATTCTCCTGCGATACCCTTCATTTTTGTAAAGGTCATTGAGAAGAGGTCACTATACTCATGCAGTAATTATGTTATCCTGTCCATTGTTTGCTTGTCCCAGTAGTCTCCAATGTTGGCCATCTTGGTATTCTCAACTGTACCAATGTTGACTTTCTTCACGTTGATTGGTGCAACAATTAATTTTGATTCTAGAGGTGGATCTTCCACTTCTCTTTCGCCTTCAACTTATTCAATCTAAATATCGCCTAGATCATCTTCCTCTGGTACTTCCTCCTGCACATGGTAGCGTGACAGTAGTTCTTTCACTGTATCTATGTTCTGTTTTTTTTCTTCTGTTATGAGTTCGAATTCTAGTTCCTTAATGAATACCACCCCTCTTATTTGCTTAAGTTTTGCATCTATGTTGGGGTTATCATTTTCAAATGAAAAAGTGACTGTAAAGTTTTGTTGTAGTACTTCCCAACTCGTAGTTCCTCTGTGAAATTCCCGGTCTGTACACCAGTTTGCTTGGATGCCCTCTAATGTGTATGAAATCATGAGGCCATTCTTCTGGCGGTGTAATTTTACACAGCGCTCTACACTCCTCCAAGTGTTCTTCTAGTGCCCCCTATCCATCATATTTTTGTTGTTGGTTGCTTCTTTGTTCTACACCAAACCTAATGCACAGTAATCACTTACATTGATACTAGTCCTTGATCGTTTCTTTGTGTGTGCCCCACCATATTCCAAGTGTATCCTTAAATGTGATGTTGAGAGATAGAAATATCTGACTATCTGATACTTCATCTTCATATCTCGTTAGGAATTATTCCAAGTCGTTGATTCCATGGACACTTGGAGGTTCTATGAATTTTGTCCCAACCCATCTTACTGCACAGTCTATCTGGGCACATCTTCTGGTTGAGAACTTATATAGGCATTGCTTCCAATTCTCCAGACATGTGTCTGAGTCGGAAGCACATGATTTGATACTTATCCAACTAAGTAAACCATAGTCAGTTGGATTAATGTAATCTTCGGTGCACGCGGTGGTCTAGTACAACTGGTTAATTTCTTCTAGATCTAGACATGTTGGTTCCACAAATATTTCGACTTTTGATGGGTCTAGAGGCGCAATAAACCTGTATTCACCTTAATCAAATGTCATATTCCTCATATTCGGGTTGATTATCACCTTATTGTAAAACACCTAATCCAATCCCAGTAATTTTGGATACGGTGTTGTGTCATCCACAATTTCGATCACTTTGATGTTTTCCTTAGTGTGCACGTTGTCCAGATATACTGTCACTCCTTTCAGCCTCCCTATTGGTAGAACTTTGTGTTGGTTTGCTAACTTTAGTGGGACTGGTGAGTATCCCAAGGTATTTTATCCCATGCATTTCCATGTATTTTTGGGAAATACATTCACTTCAGATCCTAGATCTAATATCGCATTGCCCATGTTAAAATCTTTGATGTTGGAATTAAATCTAAACTCTTAGTTGGTTCTCCTTATGGCATGGAGGTGATTGACTATCCTCTATTCTAACTTTCCCTAAGAATTTTTAGTAAATCTATATAACAAATTATGTAGTACTATAACATATGATGGATCCTTAAATACTTGAATACAGGATTGCAAGAAAGTTTTAATACAACTTACTTGGTTTCCTTGGTGGAATTCACTGGTATGGTCCAATGCTTATGGAATTTCATATGTTGGGACGTCTTTGGTATGTTGCGCGGTAGATGTAGATGCCAAATTTTGCTTGAGAAATTCTTGTCTGGCTTCCTTAAAGGTCTCCTTCTCATTTTTCTGCATCAAATCGCTTCGGTGGCTCAATATTTTTCTTAATCCACTGGTGTTGTACTAGTTCCTGTTTAGCCACATCATCTCATGTTTTAGCACCTTCGTGCGTCACTATGTTGATGTTCCTGCCATATTTTCTAGCTTCTGCAGAGATCCACTCTACATTTTGATTGTTCTGATTTCGTTTCTCATGTATGTTCCCGAACAATGTTCTGTAATCTTTTGTATCGTGATTTGTTGCGCGACAATACATACATGTTGCAGGTGGTAGAGGGAATTCTCTTGCATAGTGCCCTAGATGTTGGTAGTTATGGGACACTATTGGACCTCTTCCATGTCCAAAGCTTCATCTTCCTCATCCTCCTCCTCTATACCCAGCGCGATCTTCGGGCAATGTGTTGTATTGAAGTGCCTGATTATACTAAGCAGGGTTATACTGGGGTTCTGCAGTGTTATACTATTGTGGCACAACATTATACTGCAGTGGTGCCAGATTAAATTGAGGTGCATATTTCCGTTTTATCATTTCATCTTGCACCCTATATGTTTCTGACGTACTTTCCCTCATCAGATCCATGGTTCTGCAGTCTTCGTCATCATGGCCTACTGACTTGCAAAAAGTACAGTATGCATTCTTTGTTACTATCTGGTATTTTTGCATCATAGGACAATGATGTGGATCATTCCCATGCGTCTTGAAAATTTCATACCAAGGTCCTCCTATCGGCAATGGATTTGGCATCCATGTTGCCATATACTGTGCAAATGTTGGACATTTGTTCTTATGGTTCCCTTCTATCCTACATGTGGTACAACAAACAACTTTGCATTTGTCCTTGCCCTTATTTTGATTTAGTTGAAAGGTAATATTCTTCAGATTCTCCTTCAACTCCTCTATAGCTGGATATGTCTTGTGGTATTGATTCACCTCCATTTGCAAGGCTTCTTGTAGAGCCTCTACTTGAGATTGGAATTTTTGTTGTCTCGGTGGGTATTTCAGGTTTGGTAACAAAGAATTCATAAACATATGCCTATGTTGCATGTCAGTCATAGAATACCTCAATTTCCCTTTCAGAGGTTTAAATCGTTGGTCAATTTCCCATACAAATTCTCTTGGTTTCTGTCAGATTTCTATCATATCGATCATGTATTGATCCTTTGAGCTTGACTTCGGGAACTCATTAATAAGTAACTTATTAATATCTTTCAGTGTCCTTGTCATCCCAGGTGCACTGTTTACGTCTAGACTCATGTACCAGTCTAGTGCGTGGCCTATGAGCATGATCGCTAGTTGTGAATGTTTAGTATCTTCATCAGTGATTTGTTTTTCTTCCCAGATATTTTCACAAATGAACAAGTGTTTCTCAGTCTCTTCTACTTCCTATCCTCAAAATTTTGGTAAATGAATGGTGGGATCATGTCCTACCATCTTGAATGTTGAACTGTTGCCTCCATGCAGTGTAGATACTTGACTAATGTTGCTTGAAATTTCTCCCCCAGTTGTTGTTTCTTGTGTAGATGTAATTCCTATTGTCTTCCTTCTCCTGAAATTTGGTTGTCGAAACAGTGGTGTGTTTTTTGGTGTGTTAGTCACACATGGGTTTATGGGTTCCACACTGACATTAATATGGATAGCATTGATGCATTTTATTCCCACTCTTGGACTTTTCATCTTCCTCTCATATGTTGCGCATAGGATTTCCTCAATCTGCTCCACATCATGGAGATCCTCTACCTCCTCTTCATAACTTGCCAAGCCTTGCCTCATGGCTATGTCTCTCCTCTTATAGTTTGATTCAGTATTATTTTGACCTGCCTTCCAAAGATCTTACATTCTTTCAACATATCTTTAACAAATCCCATCTAATCAATCCTATGTTGTTCCAACCGACAATGGAACCATTTGTTGGTTGCTTATCTGAGTTATACCTTTAACGTGATTGACGCAGGTTTAGGTCTACCGGGGATCCAACAAATCCTCTAAAACTATCGGCATCGTAGTAAACCAAAAGGAAGCACAACACACATATTGTAGTGTGCAGTCTCACATGAGATAGTTATATGGGTAGATACAATGCTCATGTGCTTGCATCCTAGGAATGAGTGGGGATTTGGGATTCTACTATGTGATATTCAGTCCATTACTATATCATTCATATATCTTTTTATTTTTTCATTCTTTATTCATGCATTTAAATCAATAGATCTAACTACTTCATCAAAACATTTATCTAAGATTTAAGCAATGATAGTAAAGACATAAAAAATAATCATTCCACATCACACATGATTTACCATGTTTCACCCCCTCCTGGGCTATGTCCACAAATATTTGTCTCTTAAGCTCTTTTATTATGGTTATGTCATATATGGCGCCATGCACACTACAAATCCGTTCACACATTCATCAAACAGACCCCTCGACCTTTACGAGGTTGACTAGATCGCACCATGCTCCTCAGCCTATGATCTAACCCTCAAGGTCTAGTTACTATTATCTTCTACAACTCAACAACTTACAAAAAGGTATCAGATTACAGTCATGTTTCCGACCTGTTACACTATCTCATGCGAGTAACACATAAAAACAACAACAACAACACCCCCGCTTATACCTCCTAGGTGTCTATTTATATCTATTCTTAGCTCATCAGTCATTACATTCTCTTACAAAAACCATAACCTAGTTAGTTCTTCTTTCATGCTGGCCTTACATGCTTTTCTCCTATGCATGTGCATTTTCATCCACTGATTTTCCTTCCAGTTGTCTTTCTTTCCCTTCTTCTTTCATGCACGCCTCACATGATTTTTTTCCAAATTTATTTCCTCCACGTCGTTCCTTTTCCCCAAAATGGGCTTGTTCCCAACAACTAAGCTGAAGATGGAAGATGAATTTATCCTATAAAATAAAGACCCCATTGCATAAATGGTGCTCCAACAGATATGGGTTTTAAAGGAAGGGGTTGCATATTTCTTTTCCCATCGAATATATAGCATTCATGGAAGTTGGAAACTTCCTTGTATACATCTGAAAAAATATTGGGCCAATAGAACCCCTCCCTCAATATTTTTTGCACAGTGGTCTTCCAATAATGATGCCCCCCATAATATCCTTTGTGAAACTCCTTAATATCCCTTTTCATATCTTCCTCCAACAAACAATTTAGTAATATCCCACCTGGACCCTTCCAATACAAAGAATTATCCAGAATGCAAAACTTATCTTCTTTCAACTTCAAAAATATGGATTTGTTTTTTCTCAATCTTGAAGGAGCTTGAAAATTTCTTGACACGTAAATAATGTCAGTGTACCAAGGAGAATCAATGAAATTCTGAGATACCTACGGGACCATTTCTTTTTATGGATTTTCCAACAGATCAAAAATAAAATTGATTCCCAAAACATCACGATTTGACTGCACCACTAATTTTTCAAGACCTTGACCCCTAATCAGCTTTGTAGGCTTGATTTCGAGGTCATACTCCAACATTACCATGATCCATTTTCCCCTTCTCCCTTCAAGATCAGGCTAAGTCAATATATCATTTACAGAATTGCTAGTCACATAAGAAATGACACGGGAATGAAATATATAAGTTTTGAATTCCCTTAGGGCCTTCACCAAGGCATATGATTCTTTTTCCATGATTTAATATCTTAGTGGGGAGTCTCTCAATGTCCTTCATAAATCAGCTATGGGATTTTCAAAGTTCTTCTTATCCTTTTGTAACAAAACACCAACGATGGTGTGTTCTGAGGAAAAGGAAAATAAGATAAAGTCCTTTGAAAAATTCAGGCTGGATAACACTGGAGCTCTGGTCAATGCCACCTTAATATATTCGAACGAATTCATAGCTTCAGGGGTAAATTTTATTTCATTACCTTTCCTGAGCATATTTTTTATGTGCTTTATAATCTCAGCCAAGTTGGGAATGAACCTTCTCAAAAATTTTACCTTTCCTAGGAAAGACTGCACCTATTTCTTTCTCATGGGAGTGCCAATATTAAGAATCCCTTCCACTCTGTTGGGGTTTATTTTTATGCCTTCCTTTCAAATGATGTGTCCAAACAATTTTCCTTCTTGCATCCAAATTTTTTATTTTTTTGAATTTAACAAGATGCCAAACTTTCTACATTTCTAGAAAACCTTCCTTAGATGTTCAAGATGTTGGTCATCAAAATCTAAAAACACAGTGATATCATCCAAGTAAAACACAATAAAACTATCTTTCTCATCAACAAAGGCTATTTCCATATCCCTTTATAAAGTCACGCCAACATTCATAAGCCCAAAAGGCATTTTTTCATATATGAAAGTACCCCAAGGTGTTATAAAAGTTGTCTTCTCCCGATCATCCTGGTGCACCATGATTTGGTTGTATTTAGAAAAACTATCAAGCATAGACATTTTACGAGATATAACCACCTTTTGTAGGATGTAATCCATATTAGGAAGTGAATAGTTGTCTTTGAGAGACACCCTGTTTAGATTTTGAAAATCCACACATAGTCTTATTTCACCACTTTTCTTCCTGACAAGCACAAGGTTAGCCACCCACATGGAAAATATTAAGGACACAATAATCTTAGCATCGAACAGTTTCCTTACCTCCTTTTCAATCAATGGAAACAACAGAGGGTTGATTCGTCTCAAATTTTTCTTGAAAGGTTTATGATCCTCCTTGATGGGAATTACATGTTGAATTACTCTAGTGTCATAGTCCTTTAAATCTTCATAAATCCATGCAAAGAAATCAGGGAATTATTTCATAAGGATGATATACCTATGTTTGGTTTCTGGACTAAGCATTTTTTACAGTCTAATGATCTTGGTATTTTCTTAAGTACTGATGTTGCAATCCTCTATATCCTCATCGTTCACAGTGATTTTAGGATTTTTGGCTACATCATTTTCGTCAAAAATATTTTCTAATGGGGCCAAGCCTTTAAGGATAATTTTTTTTTCAACTGCACTATATCCCTTCCAGCTATCTGATTCTGAAAAAGGTCATTGTTTTTTAACACAGTTCCGTCTTCATTTTCTTCACAACAACACTCATTATCAATATTCACATCAGTAAATTCATCACTCATTTGGAGGAATATCTCTACATGTTTATCATCTTCAAAAACTTTCCAATATTTAATGTTATCGGGTTTTACGGGCCTATGTTTGACTTCAATTTCATACTTCTTATTTGAAAAAATTGTAATTTTGAACACCGAAGATGAAGTATCCATAGCATTTGCAATTTGATTTTTCCCCTAGGAATCACTGACAAATTGTATTATGAAAACTCTTCAAGGAGATAAAGTAATAAATTTCTATATTCTCTCAATCTAGGATGCTTGGACTAATATACACCCTTTACCTGGTTAATGATGAGCGTTGAATCTCCATGTACAACTATCCTTGTAGCACCCAATTCCTTTAAAGTCTTCAAACCCAAAATTAGTGCCTCATATTTGTCCATATTATTGGTACAATCAAAAGTGAGCTTGTAAGAATAGAGTTTTGTACCCCCTTTGGGAGGGTTAATCCACAAACCGGATCTGGATCCTTCTCTGTTGATAGCTCTGTCGAAGCTCATATTCCACATTTCATTTTCATTGTTGTTGTTTTTATGTGTAGTTTCCTCTGTTCGATGCTCACTTTTATCTTTGACATTCATGACAGTGGTTGGCTTCCCCTCTTCAAAAATCTAGTTATTTTAAAAAATAAAGGAGCCAACTTCAGTGTCAACAGAGTAAATAGGATGATTATTTGGTTGGGTTTTTCTACTCACCATGTATTTTAGCAACACTTCTCTGTACAATATCCTTTCTTTGCCAACAAAAAGGGATAGTATCATACGACATGTCCATATGCAAGGTTCCCTTTAATTTTGTAGCCCAAGATCTAGATAAGAGCATGCCGAATTTTGGGAGGATGTCGGAAACCACCACGTCCATGACTAGATTTTTCAATGGGATTTGAGACAATGATACGACCAAATATTTGATCAAACCCAAGCATTTCACCTTCCTTGAGTCAAAAGAGAAATTGTATTTATAGGGTCTTGTAATGTCTAGGACTAACTCATTCATAACCACCTTGGGCATGATATTGTGTGATAAGCCTGAATCTAACATGGAATTATGTAAGGTCATGTCATAATTTTAAGGCTTACATAGAAAGGAGGAACATCATAAACATCACCACATTCTTCTAAGTGCAGGCCAAACAAGATGGCAGGGTGGTCATCTTGTATGTTCAAGGTGTCAGGAGCTTATTCCATCTTTAACAATTTAATTATCTGATTTCTATACTCTCCCTTCTTTATTAGCTCATTAAACATAACACATATTTTTATTTTATCCATTTCTCTTTCAAAATTAAGAGGAGGAGATTTTTCTTCCTCTTTGACGATCGTTTCATTTCTTTCCTCATGTTCTTTCTTTAAGGATTCTTCCTTTGATTTTCCTTTCTACATTACATCCCTTACTTAATTATCCTTCTTCGGTTGGCTTGAAGAAGGAGTGTTAAACTGGAGTTCCCTTTTGGGATTCTCCTTAGGAAGTTATGCAGACACCTTTTTACGTTTTAGGTTATACTGCTTCTGGAACTACATGATATCATTGTGGTATCCTTTCCTAAACTTGCATGTTTTCGATGATAACATATCATCATTATCCAGCATAAACGAATCATTCACATCCATAAATTGATCATTCTCTCCTTTTTTTCAGAACACATATGTTTTGGAAAGGAGGTCTTATATGTTGATCACCTTGATATCTCTAGTCTCTTTTCTTGATCTGTGGAACTGAGGATCTAAAATTTTGATTTCTAGGATGGAAATTGTTTTTCTCCCTGGTGGCAGCCTTTTTCTCCATGGACATCCTTTCCATGATTCTTTCCATAGTATTCATCTTCAATTCAAAATTTTCATCTGATGATTGAGACGTACAGGTTTTTTCTTCCCCTTGGGGATTCTTCCAGTTTCTGTCGAAATTATGTTTGATCTTCCCCGATGCCATTAGATTTACTTCGAATTCAATCATATCACTCATCATACCATCTAATGTATTATATATTATTTCTCTTAACAGCAAGGCAAAGTCACTATCAAAAGAATCAACATATCTTAGTTTGGAAACTCCGAGAGGAGGTTTGAATTCTGTGGGAATTGAATGATAAACCTTCATGAATCTGGTCCAGAAATCTTGAACTATTTCATTTGGTGATATTTTGATGTTATTGTACTAAGTTAGTAACTGAAGAGCATTCTTTTTATCACCCCATATGGGAAGAAACAATGTTTCAAAAGATGCAAAATTAGGGATGCTCACTGCTTGAAGGGCCTTGAACCATTTTCTGACCTCTACTAAGAGACTCTACAAAAACAACATCATTTTTGCATCCTCATGATCTACCTCTTCCAGGTCAATAAAATCATTAAACCAATATAAGTGTTTTTGGGATGAAGCATTTCCTTCGACATCTTATAATTTAATTCTTTGATTATAACTCTGAGGCAAATCATGTAATTGGGTCGGCAAGGTGAACGGGGCAAACCTAGAAGCCATGAATATAGGAGAAATTTGAACTGGTTGGATGGTCTGAGTTGGTATTATAGAAGTTCGTGGGGGGGGGGGTTGGTTGGTATCAAACATTGGAACCTTTTCTCATAGAAAATTATTTCATTCGAATATGATTTTGATCTGGATCTGAACAAAGTTTTTTCAAATAGTAAATCAAAGTCAAGGTCATCAATGATTTTCACTCCCTCTTTAGGTAAACATAGGTTCCTTTCCAGGTAATATAAAGGGTCCGCTATACTTTCCTTTCCTTTGCGCATAAGTTCTTCAGGATCAGACACAGATGTTGTAGGCTTTGGATCAAGGTTCACTCTAGTGTAAACTTTCTTAGGAGCTAGGATTTTTTATTCTAACTACTCTATGCTACTGATATTATTTAATGAAGTTTCCAGGGTAAAATAAATTTCACCCAATATAGGTGTCTAACCCAGTGTTACCCTCAGGGATCAAATCTACAACTTTAGTCATTTTCCCAGGGAAAGTTTTCAATTTCATCCCTTTCAACGATGCCAAGATGTTAGAACTTGGTAATTTTATTTGGTTTGTATCAAAGAAACACCAAGGTAACCATTTCAACCATATTTAGAATGTATTATAAGCTATACAATCCGAGAGGGATCTCTCAGAGACCTAGTCTCTGATAGATAATGACTTTGGATTGTTGGCTAGATTTATATGTTTGAGAAATTTTTCTGGTTTCGCTGGCAAGGAGATACAGAACTTTGGGATATGGATTCAACCTCCTAAAAATGAGAGAAAACAATGACTGGTAAAGGAAACTTTGAGAGGATAAAGGCTAAATAGGATAAATGGTCTTTCAATTTAAATGTCATCGTGTATGGTGGAAGAAATGAGGACATAAAGAAAACCAGAGCACCATTAAAGATGAATTATAACTTACTTAGAAGAGAACACATAGTTTAAATGGTTGAATCTAAAGCATCGCGCGATGAATTTTAAACTAGACAAACATCCCAATGTAAATGAAGGGAACAAACATATATTTATAGGAAACGGGAAGTACATACATAGATAGGATCACAATACATCAAAACACCACCATTAGAATCTTTTCGTCAAAGCTTCAAGACCTCTGCATTGTTATTTCTATTCATATTCAAATATTACATTCAAGAGTCCTCTATCTACACTATGTTTCCAACCCAGCTTACATTGAAAATATACAATATTTAGAAAACTCATGCCCTCTCGGGCTTCCATGTCTCGAACTACTTTCCCCTGGAATTTTGGATTCATTTACTTCCTCCTCAGAAAACATTTTGAATAGAGTTTACCAAGAATCGAAACCCAACTTCACTCAATCATAACATAACCAACATGTTTGTCTCAATCATTCAGTCAAGAGTAATATTTGGTCATAAGGTTGTGATAAATCGACGTTTTCTTTCATGGGGTGCCCGAGTAATCGAGTGCATTGTTGAAAACTTTTTCAACTTATATAATGGGCTCTAGTTGGTGTTGCATGATCACTGGCTATAGCATGCATGTGGCGCGTTGGTGTAGCAGACGTACGTTTGGGATAACTCATGCAAATCCATGTGGAAGAAACAGTTGGGAGGCCATGCATCTCTTAAAAAAATGGCATGTGTTTCACTTATACCTTCCCTCCTTAGTAGGTATGTTTACAACATCTGCGCAATGAATATTCACTGCACGGGTGCCGCATCAGAATTCTTTTTACTGACAGGAAATAGGATATGTGGGGAGAAATATTCCATGCCATGATAAAAAAATACAAAATGGGACAGTCTCACTCATGCCTCTGGCCTCACCTACAACCTTAAAAATTTGATTGTTTTTCTAGGAGACCAGTTTTGTTATTTTAGATTCTTCACCTGTCTCCACAAGCCCGCATTTACTTTCATTTTTTCTTGGGTGTTGGCGAGAGCCATGCGGGATTTATCCATGGTCGGTATACATTCCTTGAAATTCTCTGCGATTATTTCTTCTGACAACCTCTACTCCTCCCACAGCTGGATAATTACGTCTTGTGCCTCTCTGAGACATATTTTGAGCCAATTTACATTCCTTTCTCAACTCTATGATGTTGGTGTTTCAATAGTCCTTTCAGTTGAGGCAAGGCATCTAAAATTTCCCACTTTGAATGTATAATGGTGATTGACGAGGAGTGTTAAATATTGCCCAAGGTATCTTCAAAGTTTCAAATGCCAATAAAATTTTACTAATGGAACTTTCCTATTGAGATACACCTTGAAGTTATCCTAAAGACATATAGATACTAATGAATCTTGGAATCATGGGACAATTGGTCATAATTGTTGTTATTTCAATAACTTATGATTTGACAGTCAATTGATTGAGTGATACACAATTTAGATAATACTGCAGGGAGAACAAAGAAACTATGATGAGAAATTGAATATTAACATAGGTCTATTCCACTTCTGAGATTGATCGGATTGCTTGAGCTTCCTTTGATATTTCCAGAAAACATTGTGCAAAACTTGTCTTGGTTGACAAGGCCAATGTGTTGGATTATTCACAGTTTTGGAGGGATATGCTAACAACAATTGGTAGTCTCTATTCTGATACTCAATTGTCTCACATATATGTTGACAATGCTACATTGCAGCTGATTCGGGATGAAGCATCATTTTTGGCGACATTTTTTCAGATGAAGCATCTATGCTAATTGGATGTATTGGAATGCTACCATATACAAGTGCTTGAGAATATGGGCCAGGGATTTTTGAACCTGTGCATGGTTTGGCTCCAGATATTACTGGTCAAGATAAAGAAAATACTTTATCCATGGTTCTCAGTGCAACAATTCTTTTGAAGTATTCCCTTGGTGAATAAGATGCATCAAGTCACATTGAGAACGTGGTATTGGCAATTATGGATAAGGGGCATCGTACGGGTGACCTGATGTCTCCTAGAAAGACCACATGAGGCCTAACATGAGACTTTCTAGGGAAGATCCTTTTGGTCCAATATTTCCCATCATTAGGACCAACTTTGTTGAAGAATGCATTCATCATTGTAATTCCAACAATTTTGGAATTCAGAGATGTATATTCACAAAAGACATTAACAAAGTAATCATGATAAGTGATTCCATGGAAACTGGAAAAATTCAAAGAGGGTTATGTGCTCAAACTTTACTTATCCAAAAATCATATTCAAGGCACTCAATGTTGATCAAGAAAATATGTGGCAAAAGAGATCCAAAAGTTTTGGCATCAAAATCAAGGGATCGCAGAGAATTGGTCATCAAAGGCAGTTTCAAATTTTAGGAAAATAGTGATTATGTGGCAAGCACATCCCCATATTTAAAGGCATTAGAGTATCAACATCAGATATCTCTTCTAGATTTTGAGCATTCAATATGAGGATAAGGTGGCAGATTATCTCAAATTTCTAGGAGCATAATTGAGATCTTCAGTCAAGGGATTTCAAGGAGCACAAGTACTAGATTGTTATCGGACTAATCGGTAGGTGCGGACACTAACTGATCTCCCTAGATCCACCTAGATCTAGAACAAAACACACCAAAACATGATGCTTTCCTTAAGTTTTAAATATTGAATTTACTAAATAAAGAGGAATGGGTGACATACCGTTTAAATGTCGCTTCCTCTCGCCATCGCCATCCTATCCCCGTTCCAATGCTCATACAATGATGATCCTGCAAAAGAACGCTACCAACCAAAGTGACAACAATAGCATAAACTCAATATAAACCTATGTATGTGATCAAGGAATCATACAATAAAACACAACAAGCTTTATAGGAAAGAATCATATTATTGTATCATATTAAATGTGAAAGAGAGATTACAACCATGGCCTTGATGTCGTAAGGTCCCTTCCAACTGTCCTTTGTTCCCCACACACTTTCACTCCAAGAATTCTGAGAGCACAGATATGATAATATTCACAACCTATCTTGACAAAGTGGCTCATCTAGCCAAGCTAAAAATATCCAAATCTCAATCCAATCCAAGCTAATCCCAAAACTCCAAAAGCTCAAAAGCTAAAAAGATAACCAAAGCTATCTTTCTCCATGAGATCTCCTCTCCTTTTATAAGTTGAAGAGGATAAGGTGAGGAGGTTAGGATGATCCCACTAAATCATGAAAGTGAGTAAGATCCAAACCATTCCGATGCCACCTCACCATGGAAGTTTCTCCTTCTAGAAGATTCGAGAAAACACTTGCTTTTCCCATGTGTAGGCATTCTCGCACCCTACCTATAGAGAATCTTGTGAACCTCTCACAACCTAGATATGGTGCAACCTGCGAGAATCAGGCATTCTTGCACCCTGCCTATATAACAACCTGCGAACTTCCTTTTTTACAGGGTTTTTACAAGGGAAAATGCAACTTCTTTTCTCAGGAAAAGTTCTTCTCCCTTCTCTCTTCAGGAACTCAAGCCACTGACCCCTCTGAAGGAAACATATAGGTTTACATCATTAATGGTCATAGGGATGACGAAAATAATGTGTAACACAGATATGTTAGGATTTGACACCAACAACATCCAACAACCTCAACCATTTGACATCTTTTGGAAATCAATTCTAAGTTTAGTTTTATTTTCATATCTTTTTGTAACGATTACCTAGAAGTTAGGAGGTCATTTATAGGTGTCAAGCAGTCTTGTAACTAATTTCTATTTTTGGAAAATTCTAGAGAGCTCAAACTCTTGAGAAGCGGTTTTGTAAAGGACATATATTC
>ML780883.1:839757-855073 GCA_009831015.1 Picea engelmannii | reverse complement strand
TCTAGACCTCGATATGTCAAATCATTTCTTTTTCTTGTGTTGTTGTTTCTAACATTCACATTCATACTTTTCCTTCTGTTCATTCATTCATTTATTCAGCTTGTAATGGATACAATTTAGTGAGACTTCTGTTGTGGCGAATTTAAGAGCATCCCCTTAAGTGCAATTTTTCCTTTGTTTTGTTGTGAGCAAAACAATACATACATATTAATGTTTTTGCCTAATTTTCAAGTTTTATTTGTTCATAGTTTTTCCTCTGTCTTGCTATGAGTAACACAAGACCCATGTCCAGATATTTGAAGTTTTGTGTTATTTATTATACTGGAGGGAGGAACATATTTATCATTGTTAGATACCTGGCCTTTTTGTTTTAGTTTTTTTCATCCAAATTATTCTATCCATCCTCGTGATTTTAAATGGATTTATAAAATGAGTCCATGCCTCTTTATTTATGATTTGTAATTATTAACTGATCATTAAACTATTTATATTTTCTTCAAAATGTGATAAGGCTTGGCTCTATTACAATCTAGAGTCAACTCTTGCAACAACAAGGTCTCTGGGGATGCCATCCGAAATAAGAAATGAATCCTAGTATTTGTTAAAATGTCTCAATTATTCGACCACCAACAACTTGATTAATGAAAAATGGGACAAATGTTTCCCCAGTTGGTCATCCTCAACCTGGACGTTGTTTGACATATTTTTCCAAGCTTTGATGCAAGAAGAAAGGTAGATTCAAAAATTTTTTCCCTGTGAAGTGCATCAACAGCCTGATGTGATATGGGTACACTCTGTCAAACCTTCCTTCACATGTGAAATATATTCTAATTACCTTTAGGAGATTTTGGAAAGGCTCTCGGAGGTACTGGATTGGAACGTCGGCTCTGATTTTCCCATTTAGATAGTTGGGATTGATAAAGTCTTTATAGCACAAAATTTCTAAAGGAATGACTTTAAACCATTTTTCACCGCGTGAAGGGATATGTGTCGCAGCTGATAGAGTTTCCTTTGTCTCTTGGAAGTTGAATCATGCAATGATCACATGGAACCCAGTAAAATTGAGGGCAGAGTTCTCGGCCAGCTTCGCATTGTACCCTCTGATATTTTCACAAAAGCGCATGCATCCAACCTGTTGAAAAGATGCCATAATTTATGGATCTTTGTTTATTAATTTCAGATCTTGAGGCTTAGACCTCATGGCCCTACCACTTCTCGCCTTCTTTCTTATGCTTTGGGACATTTCCATGATGCCATTATATATTTGTCTCACGTGCATGGTAATGAATGCTAACACCCTCTCTACACGGAAAATAAGAATGATGGACTTCATAGAGATTGTCAGAAAGGTAGTCACAAAAAAATTTTGTGATAAGAAAAATAAGTCACAGGAGTCCACGATGCGATAGTAAGGTGCGATGGAAAATTTTGGCACGGTGGAAAACAACAACGAGAGGCTTGTCGCGGTAGGAAATCACGATGGAAAATTCTGGGATGGTAGAAAAGTACTGGGAAACTTGTTGCGAGACAGAGAATTTAGGTGTAGTTATAAATTCAACTTGACAGAATGAAATTCCAAAGAATAAAGGTTGACTGCGAGAAGAAATAATGTCCAACACGCTAGTTTGTAGTGAAATCCAATAGACTTTAAACAATGACTAAAAAAGATGAAGGATACACGGAAACTTGAATCAATAGTATTACAATATGAATGATGGCAATCATATTTCACACATCGAAGGGATCCTGAGCTTGCAGAAAAAACCATAGATAATGCACAAATCTAGAAAGTAAAGGAGAGGCATGTAGGGTGACCATTATTTATACTTGAATGGGTAAGGAATGGAATCATGGAAGAGGAAGATAAATCCATGGCGATAATAATTTTGGATGCAGGTTGAATATTTGCAGAACAAACACATGCAACGGGTGTACTTCGAAGTGTGGAAAGTACAAATGATAAGAGTGGAAGAGTATACATGATAGGAGAATCATGATTTTTCACCTTTATAACTTCATAATTAGGTGATGATGTTCGTTATATCTTTCGACGTGACCTTTATCCCAACAACTTGCCTTGATATCTAGCATGTAAATTCCCCCTTTCTAACAGGACTCGATCTTTAGGGAAATTGACCTTTACAAGTTGCACATGACTAATGATTACGCCCTTTCTTGAATCCAAGGGCCAGACCCACTACTTGTTGATTTTGACCCATTTGTTATTCGGTCTCTGACCTCACACACTTTGACACACGAACTATGAATCATATAGGACTAACTCTAACTTCAAAAATCATGGTGCTAACATGATCATATGATCCTCCTATTTCATCTTTCATGTAAGGATACAGGTCTGCAACATTAAAAATAGGTGATATTCCCACATTATCTCACAACATAATTTCATAATAATTTGTTGCAAACGTTTTAAGGATATTGCATGGTCATATAGTTTTCATTTTCAATTTGTTATATTTTCCCCTTGGGAACCTCTCCTTTCTCATATGATCTAAAACCTGATCTCCAAATTCAAATGTTACCTCCCTTTTCTTCTCATCTACTATGATTTTATACTTCTTACTTCTTTCTTGCAGCTACTCCTTGATCTCACCATGATGTTTTTGCATCTCTGCAACAAAATATTTAGCTCCTGCACTTCTGAACTCATTTTTTCCCATATTTCTTATTTCTGATATCCCTCTTGGCTACATTTAATACACTATCTGGAATGTACTTCTTCCTATGCTCCTATTTGGTGAATTGTTGTATGAAAATTATGCTTTTGGAAAAATATGTTCCCATTGACTATGGTTCTCAGTGACTAAAATCCTCAGCAAATTACCCAGACTTTTGTTTACCACCTCATTTTTTCCATCTGTCCGAGGGTCATATGTTGAACTAAAGGACAATTCTGTCCCAAGATTCTTCCACAGTGTTCTCCAGAAATGACCAACAAATTTGGTATTCCTGTCTAAAACAATGCTCCTGGGAAAACTGTGTAGTCTTACAACTTCTTTGAAAAATAGACTGGCTATGTGTATTGCATTATTAATCTTTTGGCATGGTATAAAATGTGCCATCTTGGAAAACCTGTCAACTACCAAAAATATGGAATCACTTCCCCTCTAGTTTCTTGGCAATCCCAACACAAAATCCATGTTGATAACATCCCAAGGCATGTATGGAATAGGCAATGGCTTTTAAAGACCAGTATTTTGTTGTCTTCCTTTTTCATACAAAAAAATTCTACAGTTGTTCACGAATTTCTTCACTTTAGATCTCATACCTAGCCAATAGTATGAGCCACTCAATTCTGTATGTTTTATCATGGCCAAAATGTCATGATAGACCTCCAATATGCTTTCTTGCAATAAATTGTCTCTCATTGAGCAATTTGGTATGCAAAATTTGCTCCCTTTGAACAAAAATCCATTATGAATCAAATACTCCATCCATGGGATCTTTTCCCTTAACAAAGGATTATCACAAGATTCATAAGCTTCTTTTAAATCTACATCTTCACCATACATTTCCTTAAGGTGTTCAAACCCCAAGGTTTTGACTTGAAATTCCTGCATAATAAGGAAACTTTTAATCAAAGCCTCTACAACCTTATCTGCACTCCCACTGATATGATTGATGACAAAAGTAAAATTCTACATAAAATCTACCCACTTTGTATGACTCTGATTTAACTTCTCCTATCTAGTTATGAACTGTAGAGCTTGATTATCATTGTATAGCATAAATTCCTTGTGAATAAGATAATGCATGCACTTCCTTAAGGATTGAATCACTAGATATAATTCTTTGTCATATGTGGAGTACTTCTTCTTGGTATTATTCAAATTCTCACTGAAATATAAAACAAGTTTGTTATCTTGACTTAACACTGGTCCAATTGCTACTCCACTAGCATCACACCTTACCTCAAAGGTCTTCCCAAAATATGGAAGAACCAAAATTGGTTCTTTTGTGATCTTTTCCTTCAATATCCTGAAGCTTTTCTTAGCATATTCTATCCACTTAAAAGATTTGTGTCTCTTCTTCACAGTGTCTAATATTGATGTACATATACCACTAAAATTTCTAATGAATTTCCTATAGAAATGTGTTAATCCATAGAAACTCCTTACCTCAAATATGCTTCTTGGTGATGGCCAATCTCTGATTGCTCTCACCTTTTCTGGATCCATCTTCAGCTTATTGTAAGAGATCACAAAACCCATATATATGAGCTATGTATTCATAAAAGATGACTTCTTTAAATTTATCAACAAATTTTCTTGTTGCAACCTCCTAATCAGTAATGTCAAGTGTCTCAAGTTCTCTTCTTCAGTTTTACTGAAGACTAATATATCATCCAGATATACAATGAAAAATTTACCTATGAAGTCTTTAAGTACTTCATCCATCAACCTCATGAATTTACTTAGGGAATTTGTTAAGCCAAATGGAATAACATTATGTTCATACAACCCTTCGTTTGTCTTGAATTTTATTTTCCATTCATCTCCCTCTCTCATCCTTATCTGATGATAACCACTTTGCAGATCTATCTTTGAAAAATAACTTGGTCCACTCAAGAAATACATCAAGTAATCCATCCTAGGTAAGGGATATATGTACTTGATAGTGATATTTTTGATGGATCTATTATATTTTCACATTCTCCATCCTCCATCCTTCTTATGACTCAATACAGTTGGTACCGCACATGGGCTTAAGATATCCCTGACTAAACCATTTTCTAACAGATCTTGGACCTGATTCTTGACCTCTTCATTCTCTTAAGGTGTCAACCTGTATGCTTATTTGTTTGGAAAAATTTATCCTGGAATAAGATCAATTTGATGACTGATTCTCCTAACGGGTGGCAATGAGAAAGGTAACTCATCCACCACTATGTCAGCAAAATTATGTAGCAATTCCTGAATTTCTTCAGGAAGATCAGCCATAGTAGTTCTTGTAAGTATGACTCTAGGATTTCTCACTACAATGAACTATATATCTTGCTCCTTATTGACTTCATTCAAGAGTTCCTTCCCACTCATGAGAAATATTCTTGAGCTATATTATTCCTTCACCTTCTTATCCTCTATTGGAAACAACATGTGTATCCTACCATTCTTCTCAAGTGTGTAAGTATTCTTCCTCCCATCATGTATGAAATTTCTTTCAACCTACCATGGTATTCCAAACAAAACATGAAAGACATCCATGGGTATTACGTCACATAAAATCTTATCTGTGTATCCTCTTATTTTAAATTCAACTTGGCATTGTTTACTTACCATTACCTAGTGTCCTTTTTGCAGTCGTGATAACTTATATGGATTTCGATGTGCAGTAGTATATAGCTCCAAATTTTCCACCATATCTATGGACACTAGATTATCGGTGCTTCCATTGTCTATAATCACCTTGCAAAATCTATCATTGATATTGCAAGAAGTCCTAAACATATTTTTTCTCTGTATTGGTGCTTCCACCTCCTTCTATGGCTTCAAGAGTGAGGGATTTTCCATCTTCAACTGCTTCAACTTCAACATTCCTCCTTTTCGCTTCATAAATGTGAGCTTCTCCTCCTCCTTTATTTTTCTCGGGGAATTCCCAAGACATATGCCATGTCTTTCCATAGGAATAACATTTTATCTCTCCTCCTTTGCCTCTTCCTCTTCCTTGAGGAAAGGAATTTATGCCACCATAAAGTCTCCCATGGGAACTTCCTCTCCTCTCTGTATGACTGAAAATTTCCAGTCTCATCTTTGGGCTTATGAGCCTTGTGTTTGCACCCAATTCATCACTTGGTGAGCAAATAAAGGGTGCTTACATGCCCATTTGGGTCTTGCTGAGCATGACAGTTGTAGAGGAAAGGGTTAGAAAAAGAACAACAAAACTATAAGCAATAATTAAATAAAAACAAACTAAAACTATGAGCATATGGATAAAGAAATAAAAACACAAAAAGACCAATATCACCAATGTTTTTAGGCTGATCGATTGATGAAATCAAAGAACAATGAAGAAAGGGGGTTGTGAGTCCCTTCTTCCCCCAAAGGAAGGCTCTTGTGTCCTCACAAACTTTCTCTCCTTACAATGAGAAAATGAGAATGATGGTGAAAGAACTCCAAGAACATTCACTCAATGGAGAGGTGAATGGCTCAATGAAATGGTGCTAATTTTTTATTGCCAAGGAGTGAGTCCTTAAAACAATCTAAGAAGCATAACATTACATGAAATTCCTTGAGAAAATGTTGTTTCTTCATGGATTTTTATAGCATAGCATTGGGTGATTATGTAACTCCTTTGAGGTGTGAAAAGGGGCTCTTTAGGGCTTAATTAGGTCTTTGACCAGCCTACCATGTGGATTCAACTTAGATTTGGGAGTCAAATCGGCTTGGGAGCTGATCCATAAGTGGTTGGGAGGCCGACCAATTCCATAAATGCGTCGTTCAGCAGGTGCGCGGGTTTTTGCGCCAACAGCCACGCGTCGTGCGTGCATGCGCGCCTTGTACGTTTATGTTCCGCGCATATGCGCACACACCTAACTTCTGTAAAGCGCCCTTCAATTTTTGGTTACTTTGTATAGTTTTTGACCCTTTTGCCATGCTGTGAAATTAATTCAGTGCCATGAATGACTTCATTCCTGTTTGATGATGCTGAGTTCTTGTCGCCATCTGCGGACAAAATTTTAGTGATAACAGATGCCCCCTGATGGATGAGGTTAGGAGCATACGTATAGACGAAATCCATCAATGTTTCTTCTACTGAGAATTTGGTTGTAAGAGAGAGAAATAGTGAGACCGTGTAGAGTAATCCTTTGGAGAAGAAAGGAACCGGTAGAACTTGACGTTCCATAAGGTGCCGAAAATATACAACTGTGTACAAACGAGGCGGGCATGCCCCATGCTCGTGTGATGTAACTCTGAAAAATTATGGCGGAAGCTTTGATGTAGATGACTGTAGCATCCTCGGGGGCAGTGATAATAAAGGCAGAAGACAATTCTGCAAAGGAACATACTCTGAATAATAGGTAATGGTCGTGGTAAGAAGCAACGATGATGATGCGGGCATTGATGGCCCTACCAAGTTTAGAGGTCTTCGGCAAATGGTAAAAATAACTGCAATAGTCGCAAAGTAAGACCCACCATAACATGAGAAAGTATTGGCGTCGAATGTTATGGGGGCCAACGACAGCAGGGAGCAATGGTGTTTCACCCTGTGCCGTCTGAGATCTCTCATTAAATGGAGAATAAGAATCAAGATACTGTTGCCCTTCTGAAAAAAGTGTGTTGCTGTCGACAAAAGGGGAACGTGACTCCCAGAAGCAAAGTGCTTCATAGAATCTACTGAGGTGAGGAAGTGGCAGAGGTACATAGACGAAGTCAAGAAGTGGGAAGACTCAAGACTTCCCTTGGTTGGAGGATGTATGAGATGAAACAGTGGCCGCAACCGTGCAACAAGGTCGAGTGTTAGGGGGACGACAAGACCGGTGATGAGTTGTGCCAGAGGCGGGACAAGGTGAACAAATTCAGAGGGTAGAGGTAAGTGACCTATGGAGCACTCTGAAGAGATGGACAATGTCGGCAAGGAGAGATGATAAGGAACTCCAACCAATGGTGACATGGGTTGCGTGTGGCCAAAAGAAATCAAGTCTCCATTGGTGACGACAAAAGAAAATGTAATGACTGGAAATAAAGGCGTTTGTACAATAAATAATTAATAATTTTGGGGAGAAATGTACAAATACAGAAACGGGTGCCCCAGTGTAAATGCGTGCCCCAGGGAGGGAAAAGATTTTCCGGGAAAACTGATGAAGGGTGGGGGCCCCATTGGTGAGTTTCTGTATGAGGTGGGTGAAATGAAGGTAGGTTCGCAGAGAGGCAAACTGATTGTGGATGAAATGGAGGGTTCATGATCCTGCGGAGGTGCAGGTAAAAAAAAAAATAGAACCATAAAGAGATAATCTGGGAGTCCGTGTGGGAAAGCTAGCAAAATGAAGAGAAGGAGGATGTGGATGATTCACGACATGATGACAGACTATCGGGACTCCCATCCCTAAAGGGTAATGATGAACAACATGAGTGTCAAAAGTGCCAAAAGGTGTTATGAATGGGACAACTCATGTGGGTGAGAATGCTACTGGGTTACAGCACCGAAGATGCAAAATGGAGGTGTGGGTACTTCAGAGCCAGGAATGAAGATCCTAAAGGTCAATATCAGCGGGTGTGACTGGAAATGTAAATGCAATACAGTGGGAGAGACTACATGCCAGTGATGAATATATACCTGAAGGGATGATGTTGATGACCGATAAGCAAGTACCTGAACACATAACAACCAAATACCCAAAGTGAACAATATCTGAAGAGAATCAAAGATATGAGCATGTATTTGACAAATGTGACAATGCGCGTGCGTACCTGAACATGATGTGAAGAAAAGGTGCCCCGGGGGCTCAGGATGAAAAGTGACCCAGGGACAGTTATGCTATAGGTGGCGGGATGTTGATCCTGTGGCTGAAGACGGTTTGAAAAATGGACACTGTGGCCTCCCGGAATGGTGAGTGGAAGTTTGGCAAAAGGCCTATATATAGTTGTAGGGCCCACATTGCCACCTCATTTGTACCTACTGCTACAGTGACTGGACGAGTAGATTGCAGAGGAGATTTGGAGTTTCAAGGAGCACGAGGTATCCGACTGGTGGTTTGCGAGTGTCAGGTTAGTGGGATGATCATCCTGCATAGAAATAGGTTTCCAATTTTTGGGCAGGGTAGGTATGGGGGGTCGTACAGGGGGTTTAAGGGGATTTTTGATAGGATGTGGGCCCACATGTGCAGGCGATTCAGTGGAAGGCACGCATAAGTGCGCGCCTGTTCACTGAATATGAGCGCATGGGTGCGCCGGTAGGGTAATTTAAGGCGCGCCCTAGGGCGCGCTTGTGAGGTGTACAGGCGCGCATTCATGCACGCCTGTGAGGTGGATAGTCGTGCTCTTGAGCGCGGCTGTAAGTTGGACAGGTGCGCTCAGAAGCACGCCTGTGTAGTGCACAGGTACACTCAGGAGTGCGCCTGTGTAGTGAACAGGTGCGCTCAGGAGCGCGCCTGTGTAGTGAACAGGCGCGCATATATGCGCGCCTGTATAGTGAACAGGCGCGCATATGTGCGCGCCTGTGGGTGAAAAAACTGCGCCTATGAGGCAAGGTAAAAAGGGAGTCTTTTTTATGCATGTGATGGTTGCATAAGCTGATATAGGACTCTGTGTTGTGTGAAGGTGCAGTGACTATGGCTGTTCGGTGGTGTGAGCGAGACTGGTCGCAGTTACGAGATGCGGTGGCCAATGCAGGGCCTAAGGTGCAAGCGACTTTAGCAACCTGTGGGTTTCTAAATTTTTTTGAGTGCCCATTGATACGGGCACAGGAGTACTTACTCAAGTTCCTGCTCCAGATGTGGAGTCTGGAGCTGCACTGCTTCCTCATGCGAGGAGAGAAGATCCCCTTCACTGCGGTGGAGGATGTCTATTTTTTTACTGGGCTCCCCTTTCGGGGTACGCCCCTACCGGCAGAGCCTGTGCTGCCGAGGGACACAGCCCTAGTGACGATGATTGAGCGATTTTTCTCAGGCGAGAACTACATGTCTGGGACTGTAGTGAGTGTTAGTGGTATAGATTCCCTGGAGCATCGTTGCATAGCGGCGATGATTGTTCGTGTGTATGGGTCACTTGCGACCCAATGGATTAGTGGTGGCCAGCTGCTGGTGCTGGAGAGGGTGGTGGTAGGCCGTGAGCGGTTCACATGGGGACTGACGCTACATGTGCGGATGATCGCGCAGTTGGATCGATGTCGGTCCACAGGTACAGGAGAGTTCGTGTTTGGTTCTATCCTGGTTGCCTGGTTCTTGGAGAGGGTGTCGATGTTGCGCCCAAGGGTTCTACTAGAGGCGCCAGGGGCACGAGAGCCGTTCTTGAGGCGGTGGTCATCAGTTTTGGTTCGCCACGGTGGTGGCGAAGGTGGTCATTACTTTACAGTGCAGGCGGCACAGATATGGTGGTAGATGCCGCAAGTGATACTTTGGTACCCCTATGCTGGGGTTGACTTCCGGGGGGACCCGGACATGGTGTTGCCTCCTGGGGAGGCTTTTGACCATCGAGGTACGTTGAGTTTGTGTATGGTTTTGAATTATGTTATGTTTTTGAGATATCAGTCCATATGTATGTGATATAGATGCTAATACGATCTGCTTGTTGTTGGTTTGTACATGTGCAGATGCGGCACCTCGCGGGCGCGAGGTGGAGATGCAGAGAGCGTCGGTTCAGTGAGAGCCGGAGAGATTGTCGCATGGAGAGAGGCGTCAGTGGGATGAGGCCGCGGGGTGACCACCAGAGCCCGAGAGGGTAGCGAGGAGGCGTCGATTCGATGACCCTGGTGTGGGGCCATCACACGCTCGTCCGACGGCAGCCGGAGTAGATTTTGATGATATACGCCGTCGTCTAGAGACGGTGTTATAGGACGTGCCTGAGGGCATGTGGATCCGTATCCAGGACGAGGGGTTTCGGGAGTAGTGTATAGGAATACTGCCACCATGGCGGTCTATAGTGCGACAAGCTGCTGTGCTTGCCGCCATGACTAGTGGACGCCTGTCGCTGAGGTAGGAGGGTCCGATGGGTGGTCCTCCACCACCGCCTGGGGCAGGTGGGGGTGGGCCACCACCTCCTCCTGAGGGAGGAGCAGGTGGGGGTGCGATAGAGGCACCCTGATTGTATGATGGATACTGGTTTTGATTGTATATAGGCTGGTGAGCCGATTTTTGTACCGAGGGACTATGATATCCTGCGGGCACATGTATTTTTTGTTGTATGTAAACATTCGGATGGCCTGATAGGCCTTGATATATATATATATAGATGAGTATACATATTTTTTGAGATCCTGATGTCATTTACATATGTTTTGGTTGATGATGATGATGTGTATTTTATCTATATGCTGTGACAGGATGTATGAGATGTTTTATGTATGTGTAGCTTGATGTGATATATGCCAATCTAACACCATGTTAGCTATTTCATCAGTTTTTTGATTCAATTGTCTTGGAATATGTGTAAATGTAATGGAATCAAAATGTCAAGATAATAATCTAACCTGCAGGTATTTGCGAAAGAGGCATGGATCGCGTACACGGTAAACATTGTTGAGCTGGAGAACAAGTAGTTGAGAGTCGAGGAAGACGCTAAGGTGACAAATATGATGACGTTGGGCATCGTCCAGGAGGCCAATAACCGCAGTGTATTCGGCTTGGTTGTTGGTTGATGGTCCCAAATAGATGTTGCTTGAATGTAGCATTTGATGTGAGGGGGTGTATAGAGCCCAAGCTGCCGAAGCGAGATTTTGCGTCCAACGGCTGGTGCCGTCCGCATAACCGATGTGGTAGGTTGGTGAAGGAAGCATATGTCAATAGCACAAAGGATAGTTTTAGATGAAAGGGTAGGAGAAAAAGATTAAAAACACTAAACAAGAAAAAATAACCTAAAGTAGAATGACTACTTTTTAAGCATAAAACTTCTTGAGGTATAACCCATTGACGGGTTCCTTGAGTGAGAGGCCTTCGGGGGAGGCCAGGATGTATGCGCCTTTGGTGAGGCAATGTCGGATGATGTAAGGGCCATGCCAAAGTGATTCGAATTCGCCGTGGCCAAAGGTATCATGAGCGATATCATAGGCCAAGACGAGGTCGCCTTCTCGAAATGAACGAAGGTTGACATGGCGATCAAAGGTAGCCTTAGATCGTTTTTTAGCTGCCTCGTTGTTCTGTAAGGAAGATCAACGAACTTCATCTAGAGACTCCAAGTTCAGCAAGCACTGCTCCATTGGAGAAGTGTCAGGTAAAAGCTCAATTGCGGTGCGTAGGGTGGGAATTTCGCACTCGATGGGAAGAGTTGCCTCGACCCCATGGACTAAATGAAATGGCATGAAACCTGTAGCGGTCTTTACTGCCATTCGATAGGCCCATAGAGTGGAAAATAACATATGATGCCAATTGTTTTTATGTTTATTAACCGTGCGCTGTAACATGGTCTTGAGGACTTTGTTCACTGCCTCGACCTGTCCGTTTGACTGAGGGTAATATGGTGAGGCAAACTCGTGAGAGAAGCCTAACCAAGATGAGAGTTCGACGAAGATCTCATTCTCGAAGTGTTTCCCATGATCGGAAACAAGTTGGAGTGGTACGCCAAAACGGGATATGACGTGGTTAAAGAAGAAGCGCGCTGTAGTGTCAGCGGTGTTGTTGAAAGTGGGCATAGCTTCGGCCCATTTGGTGAAGTAATCAACGGCGACAACAATGTATTTGTGACTATTGCTGGAGGGGGGATTACAAGTCATAAAGTAGATGCCCCATTTACAAAAAGGGCCCGCAGTAATGACAAGGTGAAGAAGAGCGGGGGGAGCTCGGGCTTTGTTGGCATAGAGATGACATTGCTCACAACGTTTCACGGCGTGAATGCAATCATGAAACAAGGTAGGCCAAAAGTAGCTGGCTCGAATAATCTTTTGAGCCATGGAGATACCTGAAAGATGGCCCCCACATGCGCCACTGTGGCAGTCGTTTAAAACTTTGTCGGCCTCGTCAATAGTTAGGCAACAATGAAGAATGGTGTCGACGCCCCACCGATATAGGATGTCTCTGATGAGGAGATAGCGGGGGGCCTGATGGAGAATACGTCGACGATCATCTCGTGATAGGTGGTTATCGAACTTTTGAGTTCGTAGGTAGATGAGAAGGTCGCCATACCAAGGATCATCGGAAGCGATGTAAAAGAGATGTTCGTCAGGAAAGTCGGTGTTGACGGGGGCATTGGTGATGTCAGAGGGAAGGGCCGTGACAAGTTTGGTGAGAACAAGGGCCTTCTTACTCTTAGGTGTTGAGAACTCGAGGTTGTATTCCTGGAGGATAATGATCCATCGAGGGAATTTTCCATTAACTTGTCGACGACTGAGAAAGTATTGCATAGGGTTAGAATCTGCGACGACCTTCATGGTGCGAAGCAGAATGTAATGGCGCAGTTTCTGGACTGCGAGGACAACAACAAGAGAGAGTTTCTCTTCGTGTTTGTACTTCAAGGGTGGTCCCGAGAGGTTCTTACTAACGTAGTAAATGACATGTTCATGATTGTCATCTCCGAGATGGACGAGGATGCCGACTACTGATACAGCTGATGCTGATACATAGAGGATGTAGTCGCGATTATAGTTAGGTGCACTAATCAGAGGTGCATTTGAAAGCTCTGCTTTCAGATCGTCAAATGACTGTTGGGCATAGTCGTCCCAGTGAAAAGGGACGTCATGACGTAATAAGAGAAGGAAACTATGTGTGCAGATGGCATAATCTAGGACAAAGCGCCGAAGAAAGTTAGCTTTGCCCTGAAGACTCTGAAGTTGTCGTAAATTCCGAGGAGGTGGAATTTCGGTGATAGCTTTGACTTTGAGGGGGTCCACGGTAATACCTCTTTGGGAAATGATAAAACCGAGGAGGTGCCCTACGGTGACGTAAAACACACACTTGAGAGGGTTCAAGCGGATGTTGTACTGATGACACCGTTGAAAGATGATTCGTAAATCATCGAGATGCTGGGTGCGTTTCTTGGAGCGAGCTATGAGGTCGTCCAAGTAGGCAAGGATGATTTCAGCCAGATCGTGAAATATGTATGTCATGACCCACTGGAAGGCTGTGCCGGCGGTTTTTAAGCTGAAAGGCATGAAACGATATGAAAAGGTATCCCATGGGGTAATGAATGCAGTTTTATACTGATCGGCTGGGTGGATTTGGATTTGGTTATAGCCAGAGAATCCGTCCATAAAGGAGAGAGCCTTGTGGCCAGCGCAGTCGTCGATAATTTGATCGATGAATGGCATTGGAAAGTTGTCTTTTGGACATGCATTATTGAGATCGCGAAAGTCTGTGCAAACGCGGATAGTGCCCTGTTTTGTATCGACGGGTACAGGGTTGGAAACCCATGAAGTGTAAGCGATGGGGTAGATAAACCCGGCCGTACATAATTTGTCGATTTCGTCTTTGATAGCCGCGGCCTTGGATGGGTGTAGCAGTCGTTGTTTCTGGAGAACTGGTGTGATGTCAGGCCAGGTGTCAATGCGATGTTCGACAATGGATGAGTCGAGGCCAGGCATCTCTGTGTATGACCAGATGAAAATATCCCTGTATTCCTGGAAGAGGGCTTTATATGCAGCGATTTCCTGAGGAGTGCAAGCAGCTCCAATGATGATTTCTTCGACGACGCCATTTTTAACGAAAATGTCGATTTTGCTGGTGGGGGAAATGTTGGCCATATTACCTTCTTCAAAAGCGTCAGGGGAAGGAATGGGATTGTTGAACCAATCGATAGGCCCGGATGGGATAAAATCTTTGGTTTCGACCGCGTAAATGGGGTTTTGGTTAGGAGGCATAAGGGCTTCCTGTGGAAGGAAGAGTGTATGATGATGTAGTGCGTCCCAGGGAGAGTCTGGGCAGTGTAGCTCTTCCAGTATTTCCTCGTCCCTGTGAAAACGGTGGGATTATAATGGGTCGTGAGGAGTGATATCGGTGCTAGCGTGATTTGCCCCTGCTGGAGAAGCAAGGGGAGTGATGCAAGCAGATGATGAGGGTTCACTCGTCATGAACCATATATTGAAGTACTGAGGAGTACCTTTGGTGGTTGGGTGGAGAGTGTCCCCATAGGAATGAACAGGAGAGTTGGGGGGATTATGGGGTAAATCCTCAGAGGTGTCATTAAAGAACCATGGAGGCGTTGGGGGTGCCTCCGACTCAGGAGAAATGACATGAAGATCCTCGAGTGACGAAGTAATGTCAAGTATCGCCTCTGCAGGTGGGTGAAGTAGGGCCAATTGACGTCGCCTGTATGCAAGGATCATAGGACACTGGTATGTAAAATGAGTTAATGAATCGCAGAGAGAGCAAGGGCATCTCATATGTTCATTAACTGAAGTGGTGGCATAGCGAATGTCAGTGATATTTGTTGAAGAGGACGTAGCAGGGTGTGGGTTGTTATGGAAATTTTGGCGCACGGCCACTAATGTCTACCGAAAGTGTGGTAGTGCTGGGAAATGATGGGTGTAATGGCCAAATTTTGAACATATGTCACACGCAAATTTGGTCCTCAACCCTTTACTACTGGAAGGTGGGGTGGTAGTGGTACTTGTAGTAGTGACAGGTGTTGTTGGAGTTGGATTGGGGGGAATAAAATTCCGTAATTTGGGTAGTGATGGGAAATTATTGGTTTGGTGGCCCTCTTTCTCACAT
>ML780883.1:818981-834350 GCA_009831015.1 Picea engelmannii | reverse complement strand
TGAGCATGACAGCTGTAGAGGAAAGGGTTAGAAAAAGAACAACAAAACTATAAGCAAGAATTAAATAAAAACAAACTAAAACTATGAGCATATGGATAAAGAAATAAAAACACAAAAAGACCAATATCACCAATGTTTTTAGGATAATCGATTGATGAAATCAAAGCACAATGAAGAAAGGGGACTGTGAGTCCCTTCTTCCCCCAAAGGAAGGCTCTTGTGTCCTCGCAAACTTGCTCTCCTTACAATGAGAAAATGAGAATGATGGTGAAAGAACTCCAAGCACATTCACTCAATGGAGAGGTGAATGGCTCAATGAAATGGTGCTAATTTGTTATTGCCAAGGAGTGAGTCCTTAAAACAATCTAAGAAACATAACATTACATGAAATTCCTTGAGAAAATGATGTTTCTTCATGGCTTTTTGTAGCATAGCATTGGGTGATTATGTAACTCCTTGAGGTGTGAAAAGGGGCTCTTTAGGGCTTAATTAGGTCTTTGACCAGCCTACCATGCAGATTCAGCTCAGATTTGGGAGTCAAATCGGCTTGGGAGCTGATCCATAAGTGGTTGGGAGGCCGACCAATTCCATAAATGCGCCGTTTAGCAGGTGCGCGTGTTTTTGCGCCAACAGTCGCGCGTCGTGCGCGCATGCATGCCTTGTACGTTTTTGTTCCACGCATATGCGCGTGCACCTAACTTCTGTAAAGCGCCCTTCAATTTTTGGTTACTTTGTATAGTTTTTGACCCTTTTTCCATGCTGTGAAATTAATTCAGTGCCATGAATGACTTCATTCTTGTTTGATGATGTTGAGTTCTTGTCGCCATGTGCGGACGAAATTTCAGTGATAACACCTTGTCATGAATAATTCCCTTACCCATGCTTTGGATTCTTCCTCTGCTTCTTTGGATTTGATTTCTGGCCAATTTCTCTTCTACTTTCAGGGAATCCTGATAAGCATATTCAACTATCCTCATAGTCATCATGTTGATTTCATATTGGATTTCATATCTCAAGCCATTAATGTACCTGGAAAACTTATCTTCATCACTTTCACGGTGACTATCACTAATGTTTAGCCTATAGAACTCTTATGTGTACTCTTTTACTGTCAAACCCTTCTGTCTTAGGTTCTATAGTCTCCTGAACAGATTTATTTGATAGTCTTAGGGTATGAATTTAGCCTTTATCTTGGCTACCATTCTGTCCCAGCTTTTAATTTTTTTTTTCCTTTTCTTCTCTTGTCATCCTGGAATTCATCCCACCACAATGGTGCATGTCCCTTTAACTTGGTAACAACATGTTTAACCTTCTTCTCATCATTAACTTATTCATAGTTAAAGTATTTGTCTAAGGATATTATCCAATCTAGCAACTCTTCAACATCCAAGTTACCTTCATACATAGGAACCTCCATCTTTACTATGGTCCCCATATTCACAACGACCCTCAACATGCATTATTATAAAACTTCTTCTTCTACAGCTTCTTCTTCTTTTGATTCCTAACTCTCAACATCATTGACATCACCAACATCTGGTTCTCTTCTCTTTGTTGTCTACATGGAATCTAGCCTTGCAATGAGTTGCCTCATTTCTTATTCCATGGTTGGATTTGATACAAGTATGTCCCTGCGTCTTCTTGGTGGCATCACTCTAAGATTTCTTCACACAGAGCTTAAATTATGGCTCTGATACCACTTGACGTAAACCCCCTGCCTCTCCCAGGTTCTGCACAACCTTGCAATCTAGGATCTATATAATATGGATTCGAATTGACTTTTAGGGCCTTTGTTGAGCCCCAAAATGAGTTAATACAGACCCATTTTTCCTCTCTGTACAGGTTCAAGAAAACCCACGAGCGCTTTCCTTAGGTGCTTTTTTTCTTTTAAAAATTTGAGTAACAGGCACTATATCCCTTCGCTAAGCCCCTTTCCTCATATCTCCCTTCTCTAATATCCTCCAAACTCTTCTCTTCAAGGGAATATTATCGCTATCCCTCCTATGCTTAAGTTCGGAGGTATATGAGACAGATGCCTTCCCTCTGTGTGCTTCCTTTGAAGTTAGAAACATCCAGACTTAGAAAAATTTCTAAGTATTTTCTCCTCAATGCTCTGGTTTCTATCTCTCTTGAGCTTGTTCCTCCAAAGTTTTAAATCCTTTGGTGCACTCATTTCTTCTTTGGAACTCTTCCACTTTATTTTTATTGTCTGGGACAAAGAGTTTGAGAACAACTCAGCCTACACACTCCTTCCATGGATCTCTGATTTCTCAGTGCTATTTCTACCAAATATTCAACATTATCTCTCCTGAGATTCTCTGATTTAAACTTAACTCTGTCAACAAACTCCTTGTGGACAATATGCACTCCTTGAATGAGCTCTCAGAAGAGAAACAATTGAAACTTATTCTACCTCTACAGATTCATGTATCTAATCACAAAATGCTTTCATAAGCATAAGTACAAGTATAAACAAATAATTTAAATGAACATGAATCCTACCATTCATTCAAATAAACAAAGTAACAACAACACCAAACATTTGGATTAAATATTGTTTTTTCTATTCATTCAAGTAATAAAATACATAGATACATGAAGTCCTCCACTACTCCTTCAACAACTTATACAAAGATCTTTGTCTCTCAAAAGAAAAAACTCTCTCTCTCTCTCTCTCTCTCTCTCTCTCTCTCTCTCTCTCTCTCTCTCTCTCTCGCGCTCTCTCTCTCTCTCCTATCACAAAATAAGCATCCAAATTTCATAAATGAGAAACAACATCCCCCTATGGACATAATATACAAAAATATATACAAGGGGTGATTCATCAGGAATTCCCCCCCAAAAAACCTAATTTCCATCCTACCAAAATTTATGAATTCACCTACTAAGGACTATGGAGTTATTAGCATTTACAAAAACATAAGGGATGATGTGGAACGTTTGTACAATACATCCTTTACATTAAAGTGATACTGATCTAAGAGGATCTTTGGGGATGGCCTCATCCTCCAATAATTAATTACATTTATTTTTATAAAATTTCAAATTCAAAAAGGTGCGCTCTCCTTTGTATAGTCCAAATCAGCTTCATGCATGCATTGGATGATGCACTTTACTCCATCCTTTCCTCCTTTTAATGCTAATGTAGATGCTTCAACATCAATTTGGTATATGATTTGGTTTTTTGGTACTTTTTTTAGACAGTTCATTGATGATATATTATGGTACATGGTGTATGGGATGATTGGGACATATCATGAATGATATGGTATACGGTTGAGGAGCATCTTGGATATTGGGCGCATTGTTTGAGATACATTTTTGGTATATGTATGAGGCATTCCTTAGTGACATTTATGAATGGTGAGATACATAGTTTATGCACGATATGGTGTTGGTACATGGCATGGCACAGGTTTTGGTTGATGCATGGTTTGGTATAGGTATTGTTGCATGGTTTTGTGCAGGTGTTGGTGCATGGTTGATGCACTTATTATGGTACAGGACCAAAGGTTGTGGTACATAGTTGATGCTTGCTATGGTACATGGTTGATACACATATCTTGTGATGGTATGCCGATTATCTTCGTACATGCTTGGTATAGTCATGTGTTGGTGATGTTGGACATCTAGTTGAGAGGTGTCCTTGTTATATGATCCAAGTGAGAGGATCTAGTTGAATATTTGTAATATCCCTCTGTCGAACCCAATTGTAAATGTAATGTAAGTATACTTAAGTTGGTGAGTTGTTTTCACATCATTTTGTAATGCACCTTTCATGGCATAGTGCATGCATGCACTGCGCAGAAAAATGATGTAGTGTGCACATTCCTGGATACCACGCGCAGTAACTAAAGTGTGTGCAGTATAGAGGTCAGTGAGCCTTGTGTATATGATATGTGTTATAGGCTAGTGAGCCAGTTATTATAAGCTGGGATTCTTATGTTTTGGAATTAGGCCATAGAGCCTATAGGTTAAAGGCCAGTGTGCCTATTTTGTACATGTCTCATGATTAATATAAAATACATCGTTGTGCACAGAACGACCATGATAAAAGACATGGGAGACAGAACTCCACTAGTTAGGGAAAGGGATAAGCTAGAGAGCTTAAGCCGAAAAGGAATATTATATTAATATTTCTTAAAACATAAAGTATGGATAATTATTTTATCCTAAGTTCTAAAGTTGGGAACAAGTGGACCAAAGTAGCTTCCAACAAGACAAGTGCCAAGTTGGGGACATGCATACATATCATGGGGACTTAGCTCATTTGGACATATTTTTGATGATTATTCTTACCATCATCCTAACGAGCATTCTTACGACCATCTCTCACATGATTTTTTCCATCATCAGTCATCCAGTTAATGATTCCATGACCATTTCATTCACGTAGTCAGTTATCCTTTAGACATCCATTTCACTGTATCTAAGCCTATTTCCATAACCATTTTGGTGGGTGTAGCTGGTTATCTTGGGAGAGGGATTGAAGAAGTGGGTTGTCATGCCCGTGGGAAATTGAAGAGGCAGGGTGTCAAGCCCGTGAGAAATTCTCTAAGTCAGAGAATTGTTGGGAATTGATTTCCTGAAGGTGCTAAACTGCAGCTACAGTTCTCTGAGACTTCATGTCCAACCTATTGTTGAAGCCCTGGAAGGGAAGTGGGGAAACCAAAGCACTGTTGAGCATATTAGGGGCACACTTCCTTGGGTGGGACAGGCATGTGGGGAATGAAAGGTTGTAGGTTGTTAGTTGAGTGACCACCTGAGACGAAGTATTTCCTGTTCTCTATGAGCCTTTATCCTGGTTAGGAACCCCTTTACCTAGGTGGAGTTAAGTCCCAGCTCGGGGGTGACTCGCTGTTGAGAGTGATGAACAATTTAGTCTAAGGCTAGGAGGTTCGTGGATGGTCTGCATGTAGTTGGTGATAATATTTCCAAGATAAGTACCAATCGTGTGATAAATTTACATGATTCATTGTTATTTACGTGCTTAAGTTACATTTTATCATATGTTTGATTATAACTATTTATATAATTATGGGTATTTCCCCTGTATATGTTGCATGTCTATGTTTACCATTATTTCAGTATGAAATCATATATTTACAGAATGTAATTGTTTGTTTACGCTTATATGCAAAGCTTCCATAGGAGTGATGTATGTAAATGTTATAATTGCATACAGTTTGAAGAGAAAACTTATGTGGCATAGCTCAGTTGAATATTGGGTATGTTACAGTATGTTCTGCAGTGAGAGAACGAAAATGTTCCCTCATGTAGCCTGGCCCTTTGAAGGTTGGGAATGTTACAAAGACATTTTTAGAGCTAAGTAAAGCATCTGAGGAATGGCATGGCCCAGGCGGTGTGAGGTCAGGGAGGTTACAGTATGGTATTAGAGCTTTAGTTCCAACACTGATCCTGGATGGGCCAGAAAGGTTCAGTTGAAGTGAATATTCACAGAAGATTAATTTCAAAGTGACCAAATTTCAAGTCACAGAGCATCCATGGTAAATTTTGGCACTACGCGGAAGAATATTGTGTGTAGATGCGTGCGTTGAATTTAGCATTGGGCATTGAGCACACACATAGTAATGTGCACGTGGCATGTGCAAGTATTGCAAAACACAAAGGAAGTTTGGTTGGTGCGCGCATAGTATGAGTATAAGTTGGCTTGCGACAGTTTATTCAATGGTGTGCGCAGATTGTTTTGTGCAGTGTGGCATATTGAACTTTGGCTTGGTGCAATGCATAGGGCTAAATGCATGTGGAATATCCATGCGTGATACCAAAACTGTGCACAGTGGATATCGGTGCACAATGCAAAAGTAGTGTGCGCAAGTTATTGGCATGACAGAGAAGAAATGCATAGTGGATATAGGTGCGCGGAAGAACCATTTACCTTGTGATGTTGCTATCCATGATAAATATGGGTGTACATGTTGAATTTTAGTGTGAACGAATTCATTTGGAAGGCGATGAGTCTGAGTTTAATTTGCATAATATTAGAGGAAAAAGAAACACACAACCACATTGGAACATTATTTAAAATGAATTCAAAGATGGTTTGAGAAGAAACAAATATAGTCTAAGTTGCTAAGCTGAGATAATATCATAAATGAATTCTGAGTTTTACATTCCTCCGATTCAAACAGATGGAAGTGAAATATAAGCTTACAAGAAAAGTATACTATGAAAGAAAACAAGACTCATAACACCACCAGTTAGAATCTTGTAATAAACAACCCAAAATCTGCTTCTGTATTTATATAATCATATTAATCACAAAATTACAAAAAGGGGATGATAATGTATTTATCATATTGTAAAGGGACCATTTAAGAACATGCATATCATCTCTGGGCCCCTTACCTCTGCTACCATATAACCAAATATTTTCTTAAATGTACTTTTATTCGAGGATTCATTTTAGCTTAACGATCTCCTCCTTTAAAGAATCTAACCAAACCAGTTGATTCTCTCCAACACTTTTAGTTGTTTCAGCTGTGGTTTCCTTCTTCTGTCGCTTTCTCCTTTTCTTCTTAGTAGCTGGCCTATTGATGACTAAATATTTCATAGTGGGGTTCAACCTAACTTCCAACTACGATTCTATAGCTAGCTCGATGTGGAATTTAGTCTCTAGAATGTGAGCAAGTACCCTTTCCTCCTTATTTGTAGGAAAGTCTAGCATGTTTCCTGAATAACCAGTCTCACTGGATTTAGCCTTGTCCATGTATCTTAGTTTGTGGATGTCAAAATG
This sequence comes from Picea engelmannii, assembly GCA_009831015.1. NCBI lineage: Eukaryota > Viridiplantae > Streptophyta > Pinopsida > Pinales > Pinaceae > Picea > Picea engelmannii. The sequence goes on along the minus strand of ML780883.1, from coordinate 827,593 downwards.
CTTTTACAGAGAGAAGAAAGTCAAGAAATTTGGAGACTACTTCATTTATGGATAAGTTGATGCCTCCATACTTGAGGTTTGGTAGTTATAGAATCCCAATTATGAAGCACAGACAGACTACGTACAAGTGCGTTGAGTTTCCATGGTCGACTAATCCATTTAAAATCATTATCTTTTGAGTTCGTTATATGGAAACGTTCAACGACCGTCATACAACTATGAAGTACCAAACGAGTGAATGGGGTGACTTGACTAGCCGTCACTAGTTCCATGAGTGGGGGTTTTGACATATTGAAACACGTGATACTACGTCTTGGTGAAAGTGGTTTCGAAAAACCACCTTTTACCCAGATTTATCTTTGAAGGCATCACACATTTATGTTCTCAATAATTAGGTCTTATCTATAATTGCCAGGGTGATAACACCAGGAAATCAGAAGAGATAATTTTGATGTATATATGGAACCAAGATAATTCATATTTTTTATGAATTGTTGAATGGTTATCCTGATAAGTTTCGATGGCTGCATGTTTTGCATAATTAACAACAACTAGATCAAATCAGATTAGTGCAGAGTCCATAGGAATGGAAGAGGTGGGGAATTACAGTCAGCAAGATGAGAGAAGAGGGATGGATGTCCATTTGGGCATTGAAGGAACAAACTCCAATGTACATGGACAAGAAAGGAATGAAAACATGAATATGGAAGAGACCATTAAAAATTTGTAGAAGGATGTCCAAAGCCATAAAGCTAATAATGAAAGGCTTATGAGAGCCAAGGAGCAACAAGATGACTTCAACATGAATTTATTGGATGGATTGAACATAATAGAAAAGAAATTGGTTGAGGAGAGTGGCTTAAGAAAGTCTGGAAGTCACAAGCCTTCGGATGAGAAAAGAAAAGCAAGAAGTGTTAGCAGACACCACCATCACTCCCCAAAGCATTCCAATAAGAGAGTATTCAGTAGCTCAATTCCGTCCCATTTCAGAAGGCATAAGAGGTCTATAGTGGATGCGTTACAGGGAGAAATGAACAAAATCAAACCTCCTACATTTGATGGTGAGCACAAGAAGGATGAAGATGCAAAAACATGGTTGTTGGGCATGAGAAAGTATTTTCAATTGCATAATTATTCTTCTCATGCAGAAGGTAGAATTGCTATCTATCAACTCAAGGGAAAGGCCTCCATGTGGTGTGATCATCTTGTGCAGGTGCAACACATTAAAGAGAAAAGTGTTACTTGGAGGGAATTCAAGAAGTATTTTGAGAAGAAATAATTGACTAAGAGATACTATGACAAGAAAATGAAAGAGTTTTTTGAACTCAAGATTGAAAGTATGACCATAGATGAATATGAGAGAAGGTTTCTAGAACTATTGAAGTATTTCTCTTTCATCAAGGATGAGACAGTCAAAATTCAAAGGTATTTCAGTGGATTACCATCGTTCATCAGTGACAAACTACAGTATGATGATCCCAAGACAATAGAAGAGACCATAAGGAAAGATAAATGCCTATATGATTAGCAGAAAGCAAGGACATCTTTCCAAAAGGCTTGGGAAGAAAAAAAAGAAATTCAATATGGATCAGAGGAAGAAGGGAGCTAAGCCACCATTTTTCATAAATAATCCACAGGGACAACAAACACCTAAAGAATCCATAACGATTGACATAGGGAGTCAAAGGCAAAGGCAACCAACTATGCAATGTTGGGGTTGTAAAGGAGATCACAAGTTTAGAGATTGTCCTCACATAGGTGAAAAAGGTAGGGTTGTTCACAATGTACAGCAAGCTGAAACAGTGGAGGACATGGGAAGATATGTGCGAAGGATCTATGCATCCCTAGACAACAAGCAAGTAGAGTATCAGTTCCACATGATTGAAGTGGAAGGTATGATCAACAACCAAACCATTGCTATTTTAATTGATTCAGGAGCTATTCATAGTTATATAGACCCTAAGATGGTGGAAAGTTTGCAATTGCCAAGAAGCAAGCATGAGAAATCTTGGTTGGTGCAGATGGCTACAGGAGACAGAAGAAAAGTTAATGAGATGGTTAAGTCATGCCTCATGGACATGAATGGCCTGAACACCAAGGCAGATTTGAACATCTTGCCTTTAGGTTACTATGACTATCTAATTGGGATGGATTTGTTGGACCAACATCATACTCTCTTAGACTATCACAACAAAGAATTTACTATCTTAGATGAGGAAGGGAAACTAAGGAGAGTGCAGTGAATTCCCAGAGCAGTAACCATTACATAAATTTCAGCATTGCAGCTGAAGAAATGTTACAGAAAAGGGTGTCAAATATTTGCATCTCATATAGAAGAGACACCTTAAGATAAGGTGCCAAATTTGGAATATTATGCAGTCCTGGAAGAATTTGAAGACGTTTTCAAGGAAGTACCAGGACTACCCCCAAAAAGAGACATTGATTTCTCTATAAATCTAATCCCTAGAGTAGCGCCAGTGTAAAAAACTCCTTACAGAATGAATACACTAGAATTGAAGGAGTTGCAAATGCATCTTGAAGAACTTCTGAAGGAGGGGTATATACGCCCAAGTGTGTCACCATGGGGTGCCCCAATCTTGTTTGTGAAAAATAAATATGGAACACTAAGATTGTGCATTGACTTCAGACAGTTGAATGAAGTGAATGTTAAGAACAAGTATCCTCTGCCAAGGATTGGTGATCTCTTTGATCAATTGAAGAATGCAAAGATATTTTCAAAGATAGATCTTAGATCAAGATACCATCAGGTAAGGATTAAATAAGAATATATCAGCAATACCACCTTCAAGACAAGGTATGGTCATTATGAGTTCACAGTGGTTCCATTTGGGTTGTCAAATGCACCAGTTGTTTTTATGTGCTTAATGAATGGTGTTTTCCGAGAATATCTAGACAAGTTTGTCATTGTATTTTTGGATGACATTCTTATATATTCTAAGTCAGAGGAAGAGCATGAAAATCATTTGAGGATGGTGTTGCAAGTATTAAGGGAGCATCAGTTGTATTCCAAATTGAGCAAGTGCTCATTTTATCAGAAACAAATTCATTATTTGGGGCATATCATTTCAAAGGAAGGGATAACAGTGGATCCTGAGAAGATAGAATCCATTAGAGAATGGTCAGTGTCGAAGAATGTCACAGAGGTGATATCATTCATGGGTCTTGTAGGCTACTACAAAAGATTTATTGAAGGATTCTCAAAGACTAGACACCCAATCACTTCCTTGCAAAGAAAGGGGGTGAATTTTCAATGGATACTGGATTGCGAAAAGAGTTTCCAACACTTGAAAAAATTATTGACGGGTGATACAATATTAAGGATTGCAGACCTAGATGAAGACTTCAATGTATGCACAGATGCATGTAATGAAGGACTTGGTGGAGTCCTCAGTCAAAGGGGGTTTGTTATATGTTATGAATCAAATAAGTTGAAGGAGCATGAAAGAAACTATGCCACTCATGATTTGGAATTGGAAGCCATAGTGCATGCCTTCAGGAAATGGAGACACTACCTCGTGGGGAAGAGGTTTGAGATAAGAACAGACCATAATGGTCTGAAATATTTATTTGATCAGCCAAATCTAAATGCTAGGCAAAGCAGATGGTTAGAATTTCTAAGCGAATATGACTTTGATATAAATCATATCAAGGGGAAAGAGAATAAAGTGGTTGATGCACTCAATAGGAGGGTGCATGAACTACATGCTACAACAATTAGCATGTATCATACTGATATTAAAAGAAAAATTACGGAGGCTGCAAATGCAGATCTTTAATACAGAGAAATGGTAGCAAAGTTACAACAGGGTAAGATGCCACAAAAGGTGGATAATTATAATTTGGGAATAGATGGAATACTGCTGCACAACATAATTTTTGTTTCAAATGTCTAGGACTTGAAACGTATGATTTTGCATGAAATTCATAATGTCCCTGATGCAGGGCACCCTGGATATCAAAAAACCGTGGCAGCGATCAAGAGCCATTACTTTTGGCCAGGTATGAAGAGAGAGATCGTTGAATACATCTCTAGATGTATGGAATGCCAGAAAGTTAAAGCCGAGCATAGGCACCCAACATGGTTGATGCAACCTTTTCCCATTCCTAAATGGAAGTGGGAAGTTGTGACAATGGATTTTATTACGGGATTGCCCAGAACAGGAAATATGCATGATTCGATCATCATAGTGGTGGACAAGATTACAAAAGATGCCCATTTTATTCCACTGAAAACTAGTCACAAGGCATCATATGTGCTTGATATTTTCATAAAGGAAGTGGGACGATTGCATGGAATTCCTAAATCAATTGTATTTGACAGAGGCACAAAATTCACCTTGAATTTATGGAAATAATTGTTCAAAGGATTCGGAACGAATCTGAACTTTAGTACAACTTATCATCCTGAGTCTGATGGATAGATAGAGAGGGTGAACAAAGTGATAGAAGACATATTGAGGATGTATGTGATGGACAAACCATCAAAATGGAAAGACTACTTGTACTTGGTAGAATTCGCTTAAAATAATGGGTATTAGGCATCATTGAAGATGAGCCCATTTGAAGAACTTTACTAGAGAAAGTGCAATACTCCAGTAAGTTGGGATAATCCAGCTGATAGGACAGTAGTTGGGACAAAGTTTCTCAAGGAGATGGAGGAACAAATGATAAAAATTAAGTAGAATTTAAAAGTTTCCCAAGACAGGAAGAAAAGTTATGCCGATAAGAACAGAACCCACAGGGAGTTAAAAGTGGGTGATCATGTTTTCCTGAAGGTGAAAGCTAACAAGACTTCCCTGAAGCTGGGAAGTTGCACCAAGTTAGCAACCATATTTTGTGGGCCATTTGGAATCCTATAGAGGATTGGTCCAATTGCTTATATGATTTCATTGCCTGCATCTATGTCTGTTCATAATGTATTCCATGTATCATTGCTAAAGAAACATATACCTGTTGCTTATCATTTTATTGATTGGAATGTGATTCAGGTGGAGCAAGAAGGTGCTTTTCAAATGCACCCGGTGCACATTTTGGACCAGAAAATCAAGCAGCTCCGGAATCGAGCCATAAGGCTTGTAAAGATCCAATAGAACTGGTACAATCCTGAGGACACTACTTGGGAGCATGAGGAAGCAATGCAGACAAAATACCCGCATCTTTTTTTAGGATTTTTGAAAATTTTGTTGTATAGGGGTATATAATGCACTGAGGACAATGCATAAATAAGGGGAGGGGATTGTAATATCCCTTGGCCGAACCCAATTGTAAATGTAATGTAAGTATACTTAAGTTGGTGAGTTGTTTTGACATCATTTTGTAAGGCACCTTTCATGGCATAGTGCACGCATGCACTACGTAGAAAAATGATGTAGCGTGCACATTCCTAGATACCGTGCGCAATAACTAAAGTGCGCACAGTATAGAGGTCAGCGAGCCTTGTATATATGATATGTGTTATAGGCTACTCAGCCAGTTATTATAATATGGGATGCTTATGTTTTGTAATTAGGCCAGAGCGCCTAGATGTTAAAGGCCAATGTGCCTATTTTGTACATGTCTCGTGATTAATATAAAATACATTGTTGCTCTTAGACCGACCACGATAAAAGAGATGGGGGATGCAACTCCACCAGTTAGGGAAATGGATGACCAAACGTTAATGGAAAGGGCTAAGTTAGAGAGCTTAAGCCAAAAAGGAATATTATATTAATATTTCTTAAAACATAAAGTATGGATAATTATTTTATCCTAACTTCTAAAGTTGGGGACAAGTGGACCAAAGTAGCTTCCAACATGACAAGTGTCAAGTTGGGGACATGCATATATATCGTGGGGACTTAGCTCATTTGGACATTTTTTTGACGATTCTTCTTGCCATCATCCTAATGAGAATTATTACAACCATCTCTTGCATGATTTCTTCCATCATCAGTAATCCAGTCAATGATTCCATGACCTTTTCATTCACGCAGTCAGTTATCCTTGAGACATCCATTTCACTGTATATGATCCAGTTTCCATAACCATTATAGTTGGTGTACCTGTTTAACTTGGGAGAGGTATTGAAGAAGCGGGTTGTCAGGCCCGTGGGAATCTGAAGAGGTGGGTTGTCAAGCCTGTGAGCAATTCTCTGAGCAAGAGATTTGTTGGGAATTGATTTCCTGAAGGTGCTAAATTGCAGCTACAGTTCTCTGAGACTTCCTATCCGTCCTGTTGTTCAATCCATAGAAGGGAAGTGGGGCAGCCGAAGTACTATTGAGAAGAGAAGGGGCACACTTCCTTGGGTGGGACATGCATGTTGGGAATGAGAGGTTGTACGTTGTTAGTTGAGTGAGCACCTGAGACAGATTCTTTCCTGTTGTCTATGAGCCTTTAGCCTGGTTAGGAACCCCTTTACCCAGGTGGAGTTCAGTCCCAGATCAGGGGTGACTCACTATTGAGAGTGATGAACAGTGTAGTCTAAGGTTGGGAGGTTCGTGGATAGTCTACACGCAGTTGGTGATAATATTTCCAAGAGAAGTACCAATTGTGTGATAAATTTACATGTTGCATTTTTATTTACATGCTTAAGTTACATTTTATCATATGTGTGATTATAACTGTCTGTATGATTATGGGTATTTCCCCTGTATATGTTGCATGTCTTTGTTTACTGTTATTTCAGTATGAAATCGTATATTTATATAATGTAATTGTTTCATTATGGTTATATGTAAATCTTCTGCAAGAGTGTTGTATGTATATGTTATAATTGCATTAATTTTGAAGAGAAAACTTATGTGGCATAGCTCAGTTGAATACTGGGTGTGTTACAGTATGTTCCATAGTGAGAGAACGAAAATGTTCCCTCGTGTATCCTGGCCCTTTGAAGGCTGGGAATGTTACAAAGACATTTTCAGAGCTACGTAAAGTGTCTAAGGAGTGGCGTGGCCTGGGAAGTGTGAGGTCGGGGACGTTAGAGTATTGGTGATAGTGGCAGTGACACGTTACAGGTTGATGTGACAGTAGCAGTGATAATGGAAATGGTAGTGGCAGTGGCAGTGACAGTGTTAGTGGAAATTACAGTGATAGTGGCATGGATTATGGTAGTGACAGTTGGTATACACTTATATTTCAGGGCAGTAGGATGGGGCAAGGAAAGGGGTTTGTAGCCTCCTTTTGGTTGGTGTCGAAGAACTCAGGGAGTTGGATCTTCTTTCAGGTTGGAGACTTAGAATCAATGGGTTGTATCCTCCTTCTTATTGGAGATGGAGAATCAAGGAGTTGGAGATTCCTTCAGGTTGGAGCCTAATAATTCAGGGATTTGTAGCTTCCTTCAGGTTGGAGCCTATAAATAGGGGGTTCTAGATGTATATTTTAACCTTGTATAATTATTTACTGCAAACATATCTTTAGTAAAATAAAAAAAGAATACAATGACAAATACATACATTACACAGGGATTTTTCCCCTGGCAACCCAAATCAGGAAAACCATCATATTCTATATTCATCCACATCATACATTGTTTATAATAAAATATACATATATGATCTAGTGAAATACAAAACCCTAATCCAATGACCTGGATTATTTAAAAACCCTAATTCCTTAACCGAAAATAGAAACCCTCATCAAAAAACCAAGTGCCAAAACCCCACCTGTTGGCCCTTGGTTATAGATTAAGGAAGAAAGCGAAGAAAAAGGAAGAGAAAAGATCAAGTACGAACTACGTGGAAGACACATTGACTGAGAATGGGTCGAAGTGGTCAAAGAAGAAGAAAAGAAGGATCGAAGTAAGAGAAATCAAGTCGTTGAAAAAGAATATTGAGGAAGACAGATAAGCAAGGAATATGGATCTTGGAAAACTCAACAAGCGGAAAAATCCACCAACCAATGCTTTAGAGCACCTCATGGGAAAGAAGGAAAGATAGGCTGGCGAATCCTTGAAAATGTGGGTCAAAGTGGACCTAGGGTTTTAGACACCTAAAGTTTTGGAAATTAGATTTTGACACCTAGGTTTCGGCCTAAGGATGCCTGAGGGTCATTGTAATGTATAAATAAAGGTGTAGAAGACATGGGATGGGTTTGTTCTGAGTTCTTCATTATGGCTAGAGTTGTGTTGTGATATCGAGTGATAATTATTGTGCGAGAAAGAAGCATTGTGTGTGAGAGAATTCTTGTATTGTAAGATCTTCAGGTGGGTGCGAATATCAACCCTGCAGCTGGGTGCGCAGGGAGGGGAGAGAGAGAGAGAGAGAGAGAGAGAGAGAGAGAGAGAGAGAGAGAGATCTACAAGCTAAGTGCAAAAATAGAACTGTATGTTTTCAAATAATATATCAAGAAACACAGTTCTATGGACATATCCCTAGGGACAAGGTGAACCACATAAATATTGTTTTCTCTGTGTATTGATGTTTTCTTCTTTTCTTTCTGTGATCCGGATTTTATGAGCAGAACGAAATGAACACAGATTATTAATAGGTGCTTAACACGAAAATAACAGAGATACAGTAAAACTGGTTTTCTATTAAATAACGAAATAAGCTGAAACTGTAAAAATGCAGCGGAAACAAGCTTGCTGGAATGGTGGCGGCTTATCTCTGAGAAGA
>ML780883.1:795323-814403 GCA_009831015.1 Picea engelmannii | reverse complement strand
TGCGAGAGCTTCTGTCCTCAAGAGAAACAAGCTCGAGACCCAATTCTTTGTACTCCGACCTCGTTGGGGACATGCATTAAGACGACAAGGAGCAGACCGCTCTGATACCACTGATCCGGATTTTATGAGCAGAACGAAATGAACACAGATTATTAATAGGTTCTTAACATGAAAATAACAGAGATACAGTAAAACTGGTTTTCTATTAAATAATGAAATAAGCTGAAACTGTAAAAATGCAGCGGAAACAAGCTTGCTGGAATGGTGGCGGCTTATCTCTGAGAAGAGATTTGACGGCAGTGCACATTTGCAAGAAGATGGTTACAATGAGGCTCTGAAGGCCTTTTTACAATAAACAGGAATGCCAAAAGTCCTAGACATCCAAAAACCTAACCCTAGGAGATGAAGCGCCAAAAGTCATGTGGGCCCCGTTTGGGTAAGTTGGTGCATCAACTTCCCGGGGTCGTAACTTTTGCATACGATCTCCGTTTTAGGCGTATGATAGCTCGTTGGAAAGATCTATCCGAGAACTACAACTTTTGACCAGAGCAACATCGATCTATGATCCATGTTGCTCCACCGTTTTCCCAAAAAACATCGTTTAGGGCCTCAAAATGGCACCGGAAGTTAAAACTGCTAAAAATAATAAATTACCAAAATTGCCAGAAACATGTTTTGGGCCAGTTGGAGAAGGTGGGTGGCCACCGATATCCACCTGGACCATTTTGTTAGTCTGGTATTGCATTATAGATATATATCTGAGATATAACTGTGCATAGAAGGTTTAAGTTGGTAAATAGTATCTAGTTGTTGTGTGCTATTATTTTTTATCCTCTTTGCATTCCTTCTGGTTGTAGACACTTGTGTCCTACAACCCCCCTATCGCTACTTCGGGTGAGACTACATCTGCTTCGTAGGTGTTTCCAAAAGGGCTAGTAGTTAGGGCTTGTTGGTGCGCTATTAGAGTTGAACCCTGGGTCTACCCCTGTGCCAAAAAATGGTTCTGTTGTTGGGACCAAGATCTTCTTGAGGGAATGTCAAGGTGGTTTCCATCGAAGACATAGATTCATAAGTGGATAAAAGAACAATAAAGAGACTTCATCAAATCCCATAACAAGAAACCTAATCTTAGTACATAGGATTGGTTGGGAAGGTATATCTTTACTGATATACATGCAATTTTATTTGGAGGAATTAATAAGGAGCTATACAAGTGGTTATCCAGATTAGAAGATACCCAGTTCGAGATCAGATCTAGACCACCTATGGTTTGGACGTCATCGTTGATCAAGAAGATAAAGAGAGTTGATAACGTTATATAAAGAGTAGTATATCACTGGTTCAATATCACTATTGGAGGGTACATCACTGAGTTTTCTATTGACATAGTTGAGTCATATAACCAAGAAGATATATATTTCTTTAAGGGACCTAGAGGAAAATTTTTACACTTTTTGATATTGAAGATCAAGATGCTATTACATGAGAAGAAAATATTGAAGATACAATAATTGGTCGCATTGAAAACTAATGTTCAATAACTCAGACAACGACAATGACATAGATGTTGGAAATACGCATAGTGGGGAAACCTTCAGAGAGGTCTCTCTGGTAAACCTATTTGAGCAGAGCCATGAACCACTAGCACAGGATGAAGGGTTCTACAGTGGAGAAGAATAAGAGTTATTGATCAAGGAACAATCAGGGTCCGCTAGGGAAGAGGAAGACAAGATTGAAGAACCTCGTTAGGAAGAATCAAAAACTTCCAGAACTGCATCGACCATCGAAGTAAATACTATTACTCCTCCTATTGTTTTAACATCATCAAGTAACCAGAGTAGCTAGAGATATCAGAGCACTCAAATCACTATTACTATTATTTCAATACATACTCAGTCAAGAAACCTAGGAAGATCTATGGAAAATGAAATGAGGCTACCTATCTTTAGAGGAGATGGATCTAAAGATCCTGATCAGTGCTAGATTTTATGTGAAGTTGTGTGGAGTATTAAGCAATTCAATGATGAAGCAGTTAAGAGATCTTAGTTTAGTACTACCTTGAGTGACCACGCACTAAGATGGTACATGAAGTTTTTTAAAGGATTTGCGCAACCTAAACCACTGAATGAGATCAAAACTGTGCTGAGTGTATAATTCAAGAAACCCAAGTCAGAGTCATAGTGCATTATAGAGATGAAAGAAATCAAGAAGAGAGTAGCTGGGCCTATTTGGGAGTTTGATCAGAGGTTTAAGACCTTGACGAGCCCTTTGATTTTTCAGATCCCATACGAGAAAAAAAAGGAATGGTTCATCGTTTCCCTCTTACCACACATCAGAGTTCCTCTGATGTAGAATAAGGTTTATTCACAGGCTGAGGTGTTGGAGATTGGCATGAAAATAGAATCATCCCCTATGGGAGAATCCAACTCAAGTATGAGTCAAATTTTAAGTCATCTAACTAGCTTATCTCTATAGGTCGAAGATATGAAGAAAGACAAGGGAAAGGATAAAAGAGAAAACATATGGTGTATCAGATGCAAATTAGAGGGCCATGATAAGGAAAAATGTCCCATATTTCATGAGTACTTGATCTCTAGATATCCAAGCCCTTTGAAGCAGGTTATGCTACCCTAGTGCAAGGTATGTATAAATATACATTGCCCTGCATAATTTTATTACATATAAAAATATGTCCGGACACCTACAAATTTTTACTGCACATTCTGTAAATTTGTGGGACATGATGAGAAGGACTGTAGGGATTATGATCTCTTGCATGAAAGGTCAAGAGAAACATATAATATTCAAGGAGAGATTCAGTAGGAAGGAAATGTTATACATTTTAACTCTCTAGGAGGAGGAAACTTCAACCCTCATGGTGGATTCAGAGGAATAGGACGAGGAGGAGGCATGGGTCAAGGTCAAGGTCAGATCAGTTTTTATAACTGTGCACAGCCAGGACACTTAGAAAGGGACTACCAGAACCCTTGTACTACTTGCAGCTACTACAACTCATTTGAACATGTTATTGAAGATTATACTGTGTTGTTATCCAAACTTCAGGAGAGATGAAGAGGAAACTAGCAAGTACAACTAATATCAGCAAAACCTCGTGGAGAGGATCCCAGATTCATTGTTATCACTAGAGGAGGGGTTGTTATAGGAGAACATAGAGTGACCATGGGAAAGACTATAGAAGAATCAAGGGTCAGAAGAGCTGCAGAGAATACCCAAGAGTTTGATCCAAGGAAAGAGAAGCAGACGTTTGAGGAGGAAAGAAAATAATTTGGAAGAGATCAGGCTTTTTCATCAAAGACACAACTAGAAGTGAGATAATGTGGAATGTCTCTGGCATTCGATCAGTCTCCTTCACCCAGAGAAGGAAAAGAGGTAAGAAAGCTTATGGAATTCTTATGTACTTGCATTAATTTGATTAAGGATGAAAGAGTTGTACAAGAACTACACAATTTGATTAGGAAGTATGAACTAGGAAGGATAGACCCTCTGTTGAATAGAGAAGTACATCAAGTATCTAGAAAGAGAAGGTCAAATAAGGAACTACACCTTAATTCTCAGATTGGAGATTATGACATAGATTATGTGGGCCTCGACTTAGGGTTAGAAGTCAATGTTATGACAAAGTAGACATGGGCACTCATGGGAATACCTATGTTGATTTATTCCCCTATCAGTCTCAGGATGGCTAATCAGTAGGAAGTAAGCCCCTTTGGAAGACCGGAGAATGTCCCTGTGGACATCGACGAGGTAAGAAAATTTGCAAACTCCGAGGTGATTAAGATAGTTGATGATAGTTGTCCTTATCCTGCGCTAATAGAAATTGATTGGGCTTTCAACAATTTCACTATCGTTGACTTAAATAAAAGAAGAATGACATTTTAAGGTGATGGACTTAGGGTCATTGCACCTTTGAATCTTGATGAAGGTCGCAAATACACAGAACCCATCAGAGAATAATACCACACATACGAGCTAGAGAATATATATAAATTGATTGCAAGACAACAATATATGAATTTTCTACATGGAGGTATGCTAGACTGACCAGGGAAGTTCATTGGATTGGCACATAAGTAAGTAATATGCACACATTTGATGGTTTAAATCATTTGGAAAATTTCCTACTAGAGTTTGAAGAAATTGTACTAGTACAACAGAGGTTGTTGGCACTAGACGAAGATTTAAAAGAAACACCAGTGAGATGGTGGGGAACACATAAGAAGAACATCGTGAACTAGGTGCAATGTTGCACTTTGATGACAGTGCGCTTTTTAGACCAAATCGAAGGATGCAAAGTTTGTTACATGGCTAAGAGTTGTTCGAAGGACCATGTGCAAAGTTGCAAAGAGGCTTGGAGCATCATTCATCAATAAAAATGGGTGCATAAACTCATTAACACTTTGGACACAACGCCTATTAATTGGTATCTACAATCAGAATTGTGCCTCACCAATGCATATTGGTATGGTATGACTCAGAATTTTGTAGCTACATTTTTATTTGAAAGTCAGCACCCAACAATACATCAAGCTTTACAGGTTGTACAACAAAGAGTATTTGAGGAGGCACCTAACCTCCCTATTGAGAAAGAAGAGGATGAATGGATTGCACCTCTTTAGAGATTGCAAGGTTGTTACAATATCAATGTTGATGATGACGATGATCCTAGGAATGTGAACATCGCAAAAATAGAGGGACAAAGAGACATATAAGGACTAGGAGTCGAACTACCTTTTATTGGAAAGCCAATCAAAATCAAGAAAGTTAATATTGGAACAGAGCAAGCCCCTAATCTCGCAAACATGGGAGATTATTGGGATGATGCCACCATCGACAAGATCATAAAATTACTGCATGAATATCAGGACTTATTTCCAACCAAGTTCACCGACATGAAGGGAATTAAAGGTCCCATGGGATAAATGAATATCCCCTTAAAAACAGATGCAAGGGCAGTCAGGCAACGACCCTACATATTGAATCCCAAGTATAAGAAGAAAGTCAAGATTGAATTAGACAAAATGTTGGAAACAAGAATCATAGAACCTGCTGAAGATTCAGAATGGATTAGCCCTATGGTGGTTCAAGATAAGAAGACAGGATAGATCAGAATTTGCGTAGACTTGAGAAATATGAACGATGCATGTTTACATGATCCATTCCCTACACTGTTTACTGACGAAGTGTTAGATAATGTAGAAGTACATGAAGTTTACTCTTTCACCGATTGGTTTTCAGGTTATCACCAGATCAAGATTTCTAAGGAATATCTCCATCAAACTACATTTGCAATGGAATGGGGTTCTTTCCAGTACATAGTGATGACTTTCGGATTGAAGAACGCACCAACCATATTTTCTAGGGTGGTGGTCGAAGCATTCAAGGAATTTTTACATAAATGTTTGGAAGCATATTTTGATGATTGGACTATTTTTAGCTTTTTGCAAAATCATATTGAATGTTTAAGACTAATGTTGGATAAGTGCAGGAAATGTTAGATTGCCCTGAACCTAAAGAAGTGTATCTTCTTTTCACCCTTTGGAGTGTAGCTAGGCCATATTGTATGTAAGAAGGGATTGTTGGTAGATCCTGCCAAGATTGTCATCATTGTTGATCTACCCCCTCCTACTTCGGTTAGACAGTTGCGCACTATGCTGGGACATACTGGATACTACATAAAGTTCATCAAGGGCTATGAACAAATAAAAACACCCAAGGAAAATATTTTAAAGAAATATTTCCAGTTTCAATGGTCAGAGGAATGTCAGTAGAGCTTCGACACACTGAAACAAAAAATGGTCACTACGCCTATTTTGGTTTTCCCAGATTGGAGCAAGGAATTCCATGTGCATGTCAATGTATCATCTATTGCATTAGGAGAAATGTTATCATAACAAGAAGCACGAGATATTGACTATCCATTAACCTTTACTGGCAGGAAGCTCTCTACAGTTGAGATAAATTACACTACCACTGAAAGAGAAGGGTTAGCCATGGTGTACGTGCTATAGAAGTTTTGACACTACTTGTTGGGAGCACATTTTAAAATTTTCACTGATCACTCTTCATTGAAATACCTAGACAACAAGCCAGTGTTGGGGGTAAGGATATGCAGATGGCTACTGCTATTCTAGGAATATGATTTTGAAATTGTGGTGAAGCCAGGGAGAATGAACAAGGGACCTGACTACTTATCTAGATTAGAGCATGGAGAGGAGCATAATAGTATGGAGGATACACTACCATATGAACAGTTGCTGGCCATTCAAAAATTTGATGATCACTTCAGCAAGATAGTTTAGTTCCTGTCAATAGGAATGACAACTCGAGAATATACATTCATTCAAAAGAAACAGCTGGTAGTTCGTGCTGCAGGTTTTTCACTCATAGTTGGATAGCTATATAAGATGGGACCTGATGAGATCTTGAGGAGATGTGTTATGGAGGCAGAGAGACCATTGATTCTAGAAGAAGCACATGAAGGCATCGCAGGAGGACATTATGAAGGAAAAGAAACAACACAAAAGGTTCTTAGAGCTAGCCTCTAGTGGCCTACTACAGACAAAGATGAGAAGGAATACTACAAAGCCTGCAATGTATGCCAAAGAGTTGGGAAACATTCCATAAGAGATGATATTCCTTTAGCACCATAGCTAGCCTTACAGGCATTTGACAAATGGGCAATTGATTTTGTGGGACCTATCAAACCACCAAGAAAGCGCACAGGAGCTTGATACATCATCACGACGACATAGTATTTGACCAGATGGGCAGAAGCAAGAGAATTTAAGGACTGTAGTGCAATGACAACTGCGAGGTTCATATTTGATGATATCATAACCTGATTTGGATGCCCGAAGATCCTTATTAGAAATCAAGGTACACATTTTATTAATAAAAATATTGAAGCCTTGACTCAATAATTTGAGGTCCACCATTAGAAGAGAACACCTTACCACCCACAAGAAAATGGGACAGTCAAATCTTTCCATAATATCATGGAGAGAGCGCTGATGAAGATTTGCAGTGTGAACAAAGATGATTGGGATTTGAGAGTACCAACAATATTATGGGCTTACAGAATCACTTGCAAGAAGCTGACAATGCAAACTCCTTTTAAATTGGTTTATGGTCTAGAAGCAGTTTTCCCTATGGAATATTTGGTTCCTAGTCTAAGAATTGTAGCATTCACAGAGATGGATAACACTGGTGCTGTGTAAAACATGATTGCAGAGTTGGTGGAACTTTAGGAAGACATATTTATTGTGGGATTTCATCAACAGGTACAGAAAGAAGGAGAAAAGGCTTACCATGAAACACATATAAAAAAGAAAGCATTTAAGAAAGGAGATTTGGTATTGGTATATGAAAGAAAGTTCATGAAGCATCCATGGAAGTTCAGGACACATTGGCTTGGGCCATATGAGGTTGCTTATGTTACCAAAGGAGGAGCTACGTAATTGAATACTTTGAACAAAGAATGGAAGGAAGGTTTGGTGAATGGGAGCCGGTTGAAATTGTATTATGACAACCAGTTTCCCTGCAACTCTAAGTAAAAGAAAAAGAAGAAGGTTCTAGGTACCAGGTGTAGTTTAAACTAGGTACTAGACACAGAAAAGACAGTCTGCACATGACAGGGGGGGACAATGTAGAAAGCAAGTCGAAGTGACATAGAAAGGTCCAGTCCTACAATGACTCGGGATGAGTCACAGGTGAGTATTGGGGGACTGTTGGCCCTTGGTCATGGATTAAGGAAGAAAGAGAAGAAAAAGGAAGAGAAAAGATGAAGTACGAACTGAGCGGAAGACACATTGACTGAGAATGGGTCAAAGTGGTCAAAGAAGAAGAAAAGAAGGAGAGAAGTAAGAGAAAGCAAGCCATTGAATGAGAAGATCAAGGAAGATAGATAAGCAAGGAAGATGGATCTTGGACAAATAAGAAAGCAGAAAAACCCACCAACAGATGCTTTGGAGCACCTCGCGGGAAAAAATTAAAGACGGGATGGTGAAGCCCTGGAAATGTGGGTCAAAGTGGACCTAGGGTTTTGGAAATTAGGGTTTTGACACCTAGGTTTTGGCTTAAGGATGTCTGAGATTCATTGTAATGTATAAATAAAGGTCTAGAGGACCTGGGATGGGCTCGTTCTGAGTTCTGCATTGTGGCTAGAGTTGTGTTGTGATATCGAGTGATAATTATTGTGTTCTAAAGAAGCATTGTGTGTGAGAGCATTCTTGTATTGTAAGATCTTCAGCTGGGTATGAAGATCAACCCTACAGTTGGGTGTGTAGGGAGGGGATATATAGAAGAGAGAGAGAGAGAGAGAGAGAGAGAGAGAGAGAGAGAGAGAGAGATCCAAGTTAAGTGTGCATATAGAACTATATGTTTTCATATAATATATCAATAAACACAGTTCTTTGGACGCAGCCCTAGGGAGAGGGTGAACCATGTAAATATTGTTGTCTCTGTGGATTGATTTTTTTTTTCTTTTCTTTTTGTTAGTATAGTTTTGCATTATAGAGCTATATTTGAGATATAACTATGCGAAGTAGGTTTAAGTTGGTAAATAATATCTAGTTGTTGTGTGCTATTTTTTTGGATCCACTTTGCATTCCTTCTGGCTATAGACTCCTGTGTCCTGCAACCCCCTATCGCTACTTTGGGTGAGACTGCATCTGCTTCGCAGGTGTTTCTGAAAGGGACAATAGTTAGGGCTTCTTGATACATTGTTAGAGTTGAACCCTGGGTCTGCCCCTGTGACAACACAACCCAACAATGGAACGAAAAATCAAGGTGACATGAAAATCGAGGAAACATTAAAATTGATGCAAAAATGCAACACGTTTCCTTGTTACGCGAAAAATCACTCTATGGCATGGGGTAAACCACAATAGATATAATGATAGAAGAAATGAAATCTAATATCAAGTATTCTATATAAATTTAAATTCTAACAAGAAAAGATAAAGAGCCTACCTCATTTGAACGTTCAATGAAGACCATCGTTGAACACTCGGCTCAAATATTTATACCTGCAACTCATCCTCAACAACAAAGATACATAAGAATATGGTGATAATATATAAATTTAGCACATATAATAGCATAATCCATTAACATTCATAAAAAATACACCCATGGAATAATAATTCAAATATTTGCAAGACATCAATTGGACGAGAAAAGAGTATATCTATAAAATATGATCAAAACAAGTGTATAAGTGAAAAACATCTATGTTGGTACATCTTAGAACTGAGAAACCAAGTCCCTTCCAGCTAGGCCTCCACCACTTAAATACTTCACCAAAGGAAATCTCATATAAGAGAGACAATGAGGTTCTTCATCAGAGAGGGAAGAGCTTAGGGGTTGAACAATGTGTTCATACTTTAAAGGACAAAGGGATGCAAACTCAATGTGAAGTGAAAATTTCTCCAAAGCATCTTTTCTCTCAAAATTTGAATTCTCTCCTCTTCCACGATTTGGATATGGCCCATTTATAGACTTCAAATGGAACTGAAGGGCCGATTTGGAACATTTCTAGTATATGTAAGGTCAAGGATCACGGATCTCATGATGTGACATGGAAACCCGACACAATTTTTAATTTTGATCACAAAATGCGATGTACGTGAGATGTAGTGGCGCAAACAACATATACGCACAATGTCTAACTTGTAGGGTGTGTATATGTGGAAAAATATGATTTTTTGTATCTAGGAAGTGTAAAAGGAGACTTCAACTCTGCATAGGGAAATGGAAAAATCCATCTGAGAAAGTTTCATGGGGTGAGGTAACTCTTGATATAACATATGCCCCATAATGTGTGAGATTGGAGGAGTATAGGCGATGGTCGAAATACATTATAATTCCCAAAAGTGGAGTAATGGAAACCCATTTGGATGAGCTATTTTCTCATGAGAATATTACAATCCATAATGACTTTGTACACATGGATACCAATTTCAATTGCACTGCATATCTATGTGGAAATATACTAAACAACTATTTGTGGCCATGAATAGGCAATACAAAGTAGATACATTCCATAGGCTATCATAATCACAAACAAGGCCCAGAAAAACCAGTCTCAAAATCAATATGAAGATATATGTATACAATGTAGTACAATATGATATCCCATGATCATTGAATTCATATAGATACTGGTCCAATGAATGATAGAAACAACTCAGGAAAGTTATGACTATAAATTGATGTCTTCAATTCTTCTACATGATCTTCCAAAGATGCAAGTCTACATCATGTGAATAAAGGAGTTGAGGTCGAACATAATGAGACTTCATTTGATTATCAATCATTAAGTTATACCATTAGAAAACACGAGACAACCTACGGATAATGAAAGTAGGTATCAAGGCACCAAGTACATTCTTACAAGTTTGAATAAATGTGTTGAGGTCAAACAATTGAAGAATCCATAGATAAGGATACATTGATGTATTCCCAATTGTCGATGGGGGGAGAACCTACTATTGATGACTACAAGCCTCTAGGTACTCATAGGACTCTAGTCCTCATTTCCAGAATAGATGAGATGAAGTCAATCGAAGGAGACCCACTGAAAGGAGATAATTAAGGAATCTATCATCAGTCAACATGAGGTACAAAGTAATAACTTCATGATTTGGAGGAACTAAAAATAATAAGATGTTCATGAACCAATGACCCTCTGCATTCTTCACACGCACTAGATGCAATAATTGCATGAATAAGACCCTTTGAATAACATCCAATAAGGAAAACTGCCAAAAAAGGAGAGGAAACCACCAATAAGGATAATGGCATCCAAGACACTGCACAAATCCCAATGTGTGAATAGATTTCTCGTTGTTGAACATAAGGGAAACCCCCTAGTTAGTGACCAATGAGGAGATGTTGATTGTTGGTTTCAAGGCTACCTACCCATAATGAAAGTAGGACCATGGCGCACAATAAGACTAATTCTCCATGTAACTATGAGACACACTAAGGGTATGGCCGAGATGAAAAGTTAAGAGTTTTGAGAAATGGTCAACAAATTCTTATAGACATCCTTTGAACAAGAGTATGAGGCATATGGAGGACTGTGACAACATAGACATGATAATGAAACTTTGTGATGCAGGAGGAACCAATCAAACTCTCCATAGGGACTGGAAGATTAATCAGTCGGAGGAGTAAACTCTAAGTAACGAGCTTATATTCCTACGATCATGATAAACCCAAACTTTGGATGACAAGTGGACTCAAAAAAAATTTATTTGTTCAAAGATGATATGACTGCTGCCAATATGAGATAATATTCTTTTCCCTCCAATCTCGTTTTTTTTTTTCATTAGAAAATGAATGTTATGATACAATGGAGGAAATTAGTGTCGTGAGCAAGCAACTAGTTACACCAGTGGAAAATTCCTATGCTCATTGCAAGGAAGTGCATGCAAGATGTGGACACTCGGGGGAATTTTTACTCTTAGGGTATAGGGTGTCAATATGAAAAGGATATATACAAGGCTCTACTTGGATGGTGATGTAAATTGTTGAGGTAATAGGCTTGTAATGTAAAAGCAAGAACCGAAAACAGGCTCAATACTACAAGCAAGATAATGGGATGGAATTAAAAATTAACTCCTAAGAATGTCCTTTTTCATAAATTTAGTCCCCTAGGCTCGAAAAAGTATAAACAAATACCTAGGAGAACTCTTATAGCCACTAGTGACTAGATTATTCCGTTTTCGAAATTAGTCTACTTGGTCCAAAAAATGGTTAAACTTACACCAAATAGATGTACTTTCAAGTCCATTTAATGAGTGTGAAAGAGACAAGTTCACTCAAAAATCTTTTCATTTTCTATAGAGTCAGAAAAGAGGTTAACTAAGACTCGGTGGAAGTCCCATAGTTATAGGTTATAATGCCAATGCATAAGATTATGGGGTTCGAACACAAAGTCATATTGGAACTATAAGGGAATCTGAGTCCTATGGAAGAAATCTTTGCATGGGCACCAGATGGTGTTAGCTCCCAAAATGAATCAGTCACTTGGTTTAATTTTGTAGTTGATAGCATGGCCATCTGTAGGATTCTCTATTTATTTTTAGATTCTTCTAGTGTCAAAATTTAGGTTTTTACATTCATGCCTTAGAAATAAGTTGATCCATAAAGGTTGTTTTTATAAAATTTCGTGAAAATATTTTCAACAACGAACACATGTTGCAAGGTTGATGTTAGTTGGTTAAAGCAGTGGGTTTCAATGGTTAAGGAGTACTCTCCCACAGACAGACTAGCTAGTGAAAGCGCGAAACACATGTTTTTCTTCAATGATTTCAGAAATTGAAAAGAAGACATGCTCAACACACGTCACATAATTATTATGAGGCGCTAGTCGAATCAAATGATGATGATGATACCATTGTGCACATTTGATTAGATATTATGGCAGATCATGCTCATGATTGCATGCTCCAGCAATGAGAGCATTGGAGATAACGAATTCACATTCATCATCACTGATAGAGGAGGTACAAGTCACTCAGTAACTTCAAACCAGCACTCATTTTAAAACACACAATGATTCATAGGTAATATGGTATGGTTTCATATTTCGAATTGGAAACACCGAGAGTTTTCACCAGTGCCAAAACCTTGGCTCAATCAGGAAATCACCATGACAATTGTCTGCAAAACATCTGAGGTTTGAGTCACAAATGGCAAGGAAATGAAGTGGTTTATTTCTGAGGAAAGAATTGGATAGCCTGTCATTCTTACTGTCGCATCCAAATGTGAAAAAATGTTTCTCAGATTATGGTTGCATGAGTTATGTTGAAAGGTTACAAAATGGTTGCCACCAAATAACAACTAAAGCATTTGCTAAATCATATGATGGAAACAGAGCTAGTGTGGGTTCTGTAGAAATGATAGTCGATGAAGCCGCCATTGCCACAGCAAACTGCTTACCCAGATCAGGAAAAAGTTGGTTTAAGACAACAACAACCAAGAATTTGAATTTTAGGGTATACCTTAAGGCAGAATTCAGAGACATCACCTGGAAGGAAAGCATGCCAGTTTCTCATCTGGAAGATGAATGGCAGGACCTATTTAAAGGCATTCAACTCTATATCACCTTAGAAGGCAGGTATGACAAGATAATGTTATATCATTTCAAACTTTTAGATCATTTCACAGGGAAGACCCTCCTGAATTTACCTTTCTTCCTTCACAAAAGCCTAACCAAAGTATGTAAAAATATTAGAGCTAAACCTCTAAGCATAAAAAACACCCTTTGTCATTTTGGCTTGATCAAACTGATAATTCTAGAAGAACTCAGACAAAGAGGAAGGACTTGGCAACATTTTATTTTTTGGGAAGGCTTTGAGACTCAAACTCAACCCATGAATGAGCAGAAGAAAACTGGAAAAAAGCAGTTAACTCCTTAGAGAAACTCAAGGAGGAGGAGATCTCTTCTAGGACCACCAGACGATAGGATTTCCAGCATAAAGTCTAAAAGAGCAAAGAAAAAATTAGATTTTGAAACCAATTCAGAGTAGCCTATAGTAAAAAAGACAAATATTCTCAATTTGCCATACACAGACTTGGAAACATAGCCAGAGCAAGAAGATGAAAGTCCAACCATTAAAATCCCTAAACACTCCATGGAAATTGCACAAGACTATGAGACTTTTACTCCCATTGATGAAGGTGAAACATCAAAGAGTAAAAATTCAAAGAAATCACAAAAAATTAAGGAACTGAAAGAGGTGATTGCACAACAGGAGGTTTTGGAAAGAGTAATCAAGGCAAGATACAAATCCCTATCTAGCAATTTTGCAAAGACAAATTTAGCATTTGAGAAGTTGGCTCGTGAGAGTGTCAAATACAAAAAGAGAAAGAAGAAAATCACCAAGGAATATAACAGTTTGTGGTGGTTAGCAAAACACCTTAAGAGGAAAATTAGGAAATTGAAGCAGAAGAGTAAGTCACATCCAGATCTAAAGGTACTGGCCCAGGTTGTTGTGAATATGCAGGGAGATAAATCAAAGGCAGACTATTTTTTTGGTAAAACAACCGTTTTGGAGATGAAAGGTTCCTTTTTTTCCAAAGACATAACTTTCACCAGCGCAAAGGGTAAATTTACAACCAATTAGCTGGTGAAAAGAAGAACTTTCACTAGCTAACCAGCAGATCGTAAGGTGAATTAGCTGGTGAAAGTATAGAAATAAATTTTTGGAAAGCTAAGCTGGAGCGAGGCAATTTTGAAGTATTTAAAAAGGGTTTGAGAGCATTGAAGGATTAACCACCTAATCAAGAAACACTCAGCATCAGAGATTCGTGGAGATTTTGAGACCAAATGCTAAATTGGTCAACTAAAGTTTCAGTTATAGTTATTAAAAGAGTCCAGCTACAGAAGACAGGTTCCTTTACCCTTCGACGACACAATAGAGTCCTAAAGGTAATGAAGTACATATGTCAAGATCAACATAGAAGACAGTTCGAGTTCTAGGAACTAGTCTTTTCTTATGACTTGTATTTAGTTAGTTTTATTTTCTATATTTAGATACAGATCCAAGTTTTTAGGATATAAAAAACTAATTGTAAAAGGCTATAAATGCCTATCTTTTCTAAGAGATAAGGGTTCAATCTGAGAGACATTTTCTAGCTATTGTACTTGACTTCTTATTCTGATAATAGAATCACAATCCTCTTTTTTTTTCAATATCAGATTCTTTCATATATTTCATGATTCTACACTTTATTCCAGTTTAGTTTAGCTTTTAAGAACTGTCATCTTCTTATTAAGCTCATAAACTTGGATTAAAGAATTTCTTACTGTCTTGTATGACCCTGCACATGGTTGTATTTGGTTATCTGGACTAGTATTCTTCATCCCCTTTTTCAACTCTGTTGTCTGATTATTGTTCTCTAAACGCACTGTTTTATTCAAATACATGATGAGTGGTTACTTTCATTAGCTATTTAGTTATCCTAAGGTTCCAAGTATACAAATCTACCATATTCTTAAGTTACCAAGCACCTTTGGTCTACAACCACAAAGGGTTTCTTGGAGTGATAACAAATTGGCGTCGTTGCCAAGGAAATGAAATCTAAGCTCTTCTTTCATGGGATACGACACAACGTTGATCTTTGATGATAGACAAAGATTAGACATTTTATTGGTTGTAACTATCTATCTGGTGACTCCACAAGTTCATCCTAGCTCCTAAGAGGATCAGTACTAGGGAGAATCCACAAGAATCATCTGTCACACCAATCCCCAATCCAAAACTAATTCTCAGAAGAGAAAAAACATTTCAGGGTCAAACTTCAAAATTAGACACAGAAGGTAATCCTCTCTTTAGTTTTGGAAAATCTACTACAGAAAAATTTGAATTGTTTTCCAAGAGTGCTGATGAAAAGGCAATTGTAACTACTGGTCCAATGAATGATAGAAACAACTCAGGAAAGTTATGACTATAAATTGATGTCTTCAATTCTTCTACATGATCTTCCAAAGGTGCAAGTCTACGTCATGTGAATAAAGGAGTTGAGGTCGAACATAATGAGACTTCATTTGATTATCAATCATTAAGTTATACCATTAGCAAACATGAGACAACCTACCGATAGTGAAAGTAGGTATCAAGGCACCAAGTACATTCTTACAAGTTTGAATAAATGTGTTGAGGTCGAACAATTGAAGAATCCATAGATCAGGAGACATTGATGTATTCCCAATTGTCGATGGAGGGAGAACCTACTATTGATGACTACAAGCCTCGAGGTACTCATAGGAC
This sequence comes from Picea engelmannii, assembly GCA_009831015.1. NCBI lineage: Eukaryota > Viridiplantae > Streptophyta > Pinopsida > Pinales > Pinaceae > Picea > Picea engelmannii. The sequence goes on along the minus strand of ML780883.1, from coordinate 798,600 downwards.
TCTAGGCCTCGTTTCCAGAATAGATGAGTTGAAGTCAATGGAAGGAGACCCACTGAAAGGAGATAATTAAGAAATCTATCATTAGTCAGCATGAGGTACAAAGTAATAACTTCATGATTTGAAGGAACTCAGAATAATAAGATGTTCATGAACCAATGACCCTGTGCATCGTTCACATGCACCAGATGAAAGAAGTGCACAAAAAAGACCCTTTGAATAACATCCAATAAGGAAAACTACCAAAAAAGGAGAGGAAACCACCAATAAGGATAATGGCATCCAAGACACTGCACAAATCCCAATGTGTGAATAGATTTCTTGTTGTTGAACATAAGGGAAACCCCCTAGTTAGCGACCAATGAGGAGATGTTGATTGTTGGGTTCAAGGCTACCTACCCATAATGAAAGTAGGACCATGGTGCACAATAAGACTAATTATCCATGTAACTATGAGACAAACTAAGGGTATGGATGACATGAAAAGTCAAGAGTTTTGAGAAATGGCCAACACATTCTTATAGACATCCTTTGAACAAGAGTATGAGGCATATGGAGGACTCCAACAACATAGACATGATAATGAAACTTTGTGATGTAGGAGGAACCAGTCAAACTCTCCATAGGGACTGGAATATTAATCAGTTGGAGGATTAAACTCTAAGTAACGAGCTCAGCTTCCTACGGTCATGATAAACCCAAACTTTGGATGACAAGTGGACTCAAAATTTTGTGCTTTGTTCAAAGATGACATGACTGCTGCCAATATGAGATAATATTCTTTTCGCTCCCATCTCCTTTTGTTTTTTCATTAGCAAATGAATGTTATGATACAATGGAGGAAATTAGTGTTGTGAGCAAGCAACTAGTTACAATAGTGGAAATTTCCTATGCTCATTGCAAGGAAGTGCATGCAGGATGTGGACACTTGGGGGAATGTTTCCTCTTAGGGTATAGGGTGTCAATATGAAAAGGATATATACAAGGCTCTACTTGGCTGGTGATGTAAATTGTTGAGGTAATAGGCTTGTAACAAGAAAGAAGGAACCGAAAATAGGCTCAATACTACAAGCAAGATAATGGGATGGAATTAAAAATTAACTCCAAATAATGTCCTTTTTCATAAATTTAGTCCCCTAGGCCTGAAAAAGTATAAACAAATACCTAGGAGAACTCTTCTAGCCACTAGTGACTAGATTATTCTGTTTTCAAAATTAGTCTACTTGGTCCAAAAAATGGTTAAACTTACACCAAATAGATGTACTTTCAAGTCCATTTAATGAGTGTGAAAGAGACAAGTTCACTCGAGAATCTTTTCATTTTCTATAGAGTCAGAAAAGAGGTTAACTAAGACTCGGTGGAAGTCCCATAGCTATAGGTTATAATGCCAATGCATAAGATTATGAGGTTTGAAGACAAAGTCATATTGGAACTATAAGGGACTCTCATTCCTATGGAAGAAATCTTTGCATGGGCACCAGATGGAAAAACGGTTCTAACTAGGGAACCCATGTTTGGTAAGTATCTACCATTCAATAAAAACACTTATAATAGAAATAGGAAGGTTCCATGTCACTAATAAATGGGTTCGTACCTAAGCCATACAGATCACAATATAGGATAATGCAAATATACAAGATGGAGTGGCAACCTATCCTATTTTTTGGCCGAAGAAATTACTTGTCGAAGTCACGAACGAGCGATATGATGCTAGAAACTGCAAAACTCCCTAGATAAAACAACCAAAACCAACTCCTTCCATTGTACTATTAGTCCATTAGGTCGAAAAATTAGTGAAAAATATCTAAAGTGGGTAAAAAGTTTCTATTAATAGTAAAAATAACCAATTTTACCAGACCATTTGAATTTTTTACCCACATAGTGCATTTTGGAGAAATTTTCCCATGATCTTCAAGTGTCGATTGTGGGAGCTACAAGCAACAAAATTGACAACCGTCTAGACCAAGTAAGTACATTTTCTCCCCTCTTCATTTCTAGTGGTTTACAATTTCAAATTAGACCCTATTTTTTGTGTTTTAAAGGGTGCAAATTATGAATTTGGGTGTACGTGGATTGTAGTTCATTGAGTCGTGTATATAGAGACATGTACATGGGAAAGGAAAAGCCTTCCCACATATATGCGTCCCTACATGTGACTGTTAACATTATAGCTTGCCTACAAGTCTACAAACAAGTTTTTTAAAGCGTTTGGCTCAAAAAAGAGTTTTCCTTTTTCAGGATGGTACTTGAATGGAAAGAGAGAGAGAGAGAATGAGGAAGTGGATGCAGCTATGGAAAGAGATGCAGGGGCCCAACGTTCCCTAAAAATATGTGGGATTTACAATTTTTGGGCTCTCAAGGAAATGACGGCTCAAGTGATATTAATTCAAATGATAGTAAACTTCTAGGATCGGAATATGGAGGCCTTCAATCGCGATCGGAAACCATTGAGAATTAAAGTAGAGGACATATATTTCATCACATGATTGTCTCATCGGGGTGAGGTGGTGAATCTCAAATCTTGTGGAGGTGGGGGTGGTATGAACATAGAGGACTACATTTCCACCCACTGTGTTGAAGGCACAAAGAAGGTAGGGAGTCAACTCCCCATCAAGGAGATCGAGAACCTAAGTCTAAAGATCATTGTCCTTGTACTTACACAGATCATGGGGTCATCCTCATTGCACCAGGCATCAAGGCCACTCATGTTTTATGTAGTGGAGTGCTTATGACCCATAGTTTATGACTGGTGTACCTCACTATTGGCTAACATGAAGATCCAGTTGACATATTGCAAAAAGGGGAGGAAAAGGAACTCCGGGTTTGAATCTATATTATGTACTTTTTTCTTTAAGAGGGTTCCAGGTTTGAGCACTAGAGTGGAGATCATTCCACATGGACCGTGTGATCCATCCATGTCTCGGTGGATCTAGGTGATGATGTTCTTAGAAAGTGGTAGGGTACCAACCCCCTCCAACGATGAGTTCTTCTTCTTGTGGCATCGACAGGTGATAGCCATAGATGAATACCCTTATGTTGGGATCGACTATAGAGGAGATTCAAATATTCCATTGCCACCTGTAACATCCCCGACCACCCATGCCCAACCATGCTACTCGAGTAAACAATTTTACTCTCTTCTCAACATATTGTAACATACCCAACATCCAACTAAGCTATGCCACATAAAATTTTCAAACTGCATGAAATTAAAATATATACACACATAACTCTTGCGGATATATATATATATATATATATATATATATATATATATATA
>ML780883.1:773491-789133 GCA_009831015.1 Picea engelmannii | reverse complement strand
ATATATGCTAATATACACTAGTATACAAAGCGTTATGCCCAAGATTAGGGGATCAAGCATAATATATTTTCAAGTAAAGCCCATTTATGGGCTCATCCATCATATTCCCTTCATAATCCTCCAATTCATAGGATCCTTTTTCTAAGACACATCGCACGATATAAGGATCGTGTGACATGGGGTTGAAATTTCCTACCCCCAACGGTTCTTTGGATTGGTCATACAAGAGGACCAAGTCACCCTTATCATAATGCCAAGGATGGACAAGCCTATCATACTAGACCTTGACATGTCGTTTATTCACTTTTATAGATGTAGAGGCATCTCAACGCTACTCATCTAGGTTCTCTAGGTGTACGAGGCATTCTTCGATATCAAAAGTGTTAAGTAGGAGATTAAGTGTTAGTCTAAGGGAAGGGATTTTGAATTCAATAGGAAGGATCGAATCCACACCGTGTACTAACTGAAAAGGAGAAAAACTGGTGGAAGTATTAATCGAGGTTCGATATGCCCAAAGCACAGGGTAAAGCTTTAGATGTCACTTAGATTTGCTCTAGCTGATAGTTTTTTGCAAAATGGTATTGAGGGATTTTTTCACAACCTCTACTTGTTCATTTTCCCAGGGATAGTAAAGGAAATAATGAACATGTTTAAACCCCATTTTCTATGCTAAATATTTCATCATTTCATTCTGAAAGTGACTACCATGATCAGTGACAATATCCCTTGGTATTTTGAATCGGTATATAATTTGGTTGAACATGACAAATGTTTCAATCTTACCATCAGATTTAATCGTAGACATGGCCTCTTACCATTTAGTGAAGTAGTCTACAACCATGATAATATGTTGATACCCCCCAACCGAAGTTGGGTCACAGTCCACAAAATCCACCCCCCCACTTGGTTAAGGGACCAATGGTGATGACCAGGTGAAGAGGGGATGGATGCCAATGAATTTAAAAATTGGCAACGGTGACACTTATTGACCGCTTCAACACAATATTTAAAAATTGGCATCTGAAAGTAACCAAATCGCAATATTCTTTGAGTTGTCGCAAACCCTTATAGATGACCACCACAAGCCCCGTTGTGACAGTTATTAAGAATAGACTCAACTTCCTCGTGATTCAAGCAAAGATGCAAGATGTTATCTATTCCTCGATGATACAAAGTGTCATCGATGATAAAGTATTTTTTTTCTTGATACCATATACTTCATCAATCGTCTGTCGACAGATGCAGAGAGAACTTCAAGGTTTGAAGATAGATCAAATTGTCTCCATACCATGGGTCCGAAGACTAGATAAGGAAAATATGTTCATCCACGAATGAATCATTATGAATAACATCATCATCTAGTCGAGGGAAGTTCAATATTAACTCGGAAAAAATGATAAATTTATTAGATTTCACTGAAGCAAAATCGAGGTCAAACTCTTGCAAAATTAAAATCCACTTATTGTATTTTTCCCCTATAATACGCCTAGTAAGGACGTATTGAAATGGATTGACATCAACAACTACGGTAGTTTTGCAAAGCAATATATAATTTCACAATATTTGAACCGCGTGTACGATGACCAACCCTGGATTATTAACATGAGAAACTTAAGTTCAGGGATGACTAAGTTTCAACTAAGATAGTAGATAACATGCTCATGGAGCTCATCATCCTACTGAACCAAAACCATACCAACCGTCCCTTTGGACACGGTAATATAAAGAAAGTAATCTCTGTTGTAGTCTGGAAGCTTCAACATAGGCATCAATACCAAGGCTTTATTAATAACATCGATGGATTCCTGAGATTTCTCATCCCATATAAACAGAGTGTCCTTCTTCAAGAGACACATGAAGCCCTTCGTAATACTAGCATAGTTTACTATAAACTGACGTAAGAAGTTAGATTTCCCATGTAAACCCTGAAGTTGATGAATATTGCATGGGGGAGGAAATTGAAGTATTACCTCAACCTTTATAGGATCTACTATGATCCCACTCTCAGAAACTAAGAATCCTAAAACATGACCAGACCTAACACAAAATATGCACTTGTAATGGTTTAAACGGATGCGATAATAACAACATCTTTCAAAAACTAGTCGAAGGTTGGTAGAGTGATCTACTCTCTTGCAAGAGTGAGAAGCGATATCATTGAGGTGAACTTTGATAGTGTGTTTAAGATCATGAAAAGAAAAGTTCATGGCTTGTTGGAAGGTTTCTTCGATGTTGTTAAGGACGAAAGGCATTTTCCAGTATGAAAAATTACCCCAAGGACAAATAAATGTCATCCTATGTTGATCATCAGGTTTGATACGAATTTGATTGTATCCTAAAAATATGTCCATGAAATAAAAAAACTCGCTTCCCTCACACTCATCGAGAATCTAATCAATGAAAGGTGTCAGAAAGTTGTCTTTAGGACAATCCTTATTCAGGTCTCTAAAATCCATACACACACGGATGGTTCCCTATTTCTTATTCATGGAAATGGGGTTGGATACCCATTCAGTCAACAGAACTAGGTAGATAAAACTAGCATTAAGCAGTTTCTCCATCTCTTCCTTAATAGCAGGGGTCATTTTGATCTCATGTTTGACAATGCGAGGGTCGATTCCTAAAATCTCTTCATATGACCAAGCAAAAACATCACATAATTATTTGAATAGATCAATGTAGATCTGAATTTCTTCAGGCAAACAATCCGCACAGGTATATACATTTTCAACTTTACCAGGAATCCAAGAGATGTTTATCACGACAGTAGGAGAAATACTCTCCATGTTTACTTCATCATAAATGTCATTCCTATCTAGTGGAACCACGACGTGATTGACCATCTCACTCAAGGTAGATCTAAAATCGTCCTATTCGATTCTAACAAGCTATGGGATGAAGTAAGAGAGATGATGCATATCATCCCATGGCCTATCAGAACCATTCATAGCCTACAAGATTTCTTCATTTGAAGATAAAGTGTCATCAAGGAAATCACATGACCAAGAGGATGAGGTGGCCCATATGAACTTGAGAACAGGATCCTCCTCATTCATATGTGATGAGACATGATCTAGGTCAGCATTAGAGTCAAGAACATCTAGATACATTATCTTTGTCACTGACAATGGAATTTCCATTCCAAGATGTGACTGACCTTCACAGTATGTGGTTGGGGAAGGTAGTGTCCAAGGATCCTTGAAATACGAAGTGAGGAAAGGAACAAACCTCATTGATGAAGCTGACCTACTATACATGGCATAAATGTGATGAATTGGTGCCATGAAATCAAAGGTACCCATGAGGGAAGAATACATATTGACACCAATATCCTTATTTTTTGGCTGAGAAATGTTGATCACGGGGATCAAAGGTCCAATTTATGCATTGGGCCTATCATGTGCAAAAGTTAACTAATCAATCGTCATGATTTTCCCTTCATGAGGAAAACATAAAGTATGGAAAACAGATGATACAAATGTAGCCATAGCATAAGTACAATTACACCCTTGTAATAAGTTATAGTCAAGGGGCGCATCAACCACCTTGATATCCACCTCCACCATATTTCCACCTAATCGAAACGAAAAGGTGGGAAGAATTTTGTGGGGATGGAAAGAACGACTATCAAATGTAGTCAACATAGTCAGAGATTGAGAGAGGGTTGGAGAGATAATTGTTATAGGAAAATCTCCCTGCGGACAAGTGGATTCTCTCTTGGATACTAAACTCCTATGACCAAGACAAAAAAGTTATATTGTGGACACTGACTTTCCTTGTCATGAAGCTAAACTATCCAAAGAATAAGAAGGAATAAGAGTAAATACCTTTTTACCGAGGTTTGTCCTTGTTCGATCCAGGCTGAAATTGATCTCCAAGTTCTTCATAAGGTCCTACAATACAATGAGAAACAACAACGAGACATACTTCCTAATCTACCATGATTAGCTTCATAATTGATCTATGAAAGAAACAAGTTCATGAAACATACACAAACTTTAAAGGAAACAGGCCAAGCATAGATTTATATTAATGAAAACAAAGTGAGATGCTTACAGCTATGGATGTAGGTGCAGCAACTTCACCAAGCTCTATTTGTCCAAACCCTTGCTCAAATAATCCACACACATAAGGTTTATGATTCAATGATATCTCCCTTATTTGATCATAATTTTGATGCTTCACAATGTCTCCATATGATTTTTCCATGAGAATGCCTCCTTAAATAAGCTTGGAGAGACCCAAGCACCTTAGAGATCCTTGAGATAGGTTGAGGATCTTTCTCCTTCAATTGTGGATCCTCCCTAATATCGAGCCTTGACCTCATATTCGAATCCAACAAACTCCAGAGATGAGGGGGATGTTTCCCTAATTTTTCTCAACAGTCAAAGATCTCTTGAAATAGCCCAGTGCTCCCTCAAAAGGGTACATAGAGCATTGCAACGCTCCCCCAAATAAGGCCAGGGAGCATTGGAACTCCCTGACAGTGGTTAGGGGAGCGCTGCCCAAATTTTCCCTAAAAACTCCCAGCGCTCCCCCAAAAGGGTGCACAGATTGCTGGAATGCTCCCCCAAAGAAGGCTAGGGAGCATTAGCACTCCTTGATAGTGGGTAGGGGAGCACTGACCTCCAAAATTGACTTTTAAGTGGTTTTCTTCATGGAAAATGCTTTGTACTCTTCATCAAATGATTTCTCTTCCTAAAACCATTCTTTGAGGGTGTCTTAAGTGTACCTGTGATGTCGTTAGAGAAACGACATAAGAAATATGAGAGTATGATGTTTGTGACACTTGCGACACTTGTGGTCAATATGCGACACTATTGAAGTGATTAATTTTGATGTGTAATAGATTGCCCCCCAAAAGTGCGAAGTTAGAAGATGAGAACTGATGACTAAATTACTTTGTAGACTTTTTCAAGAAAGGGTATGGACTCAGAGAAACTGATAGAAGCTACACACAACCATCAAACAAATATTATGACATGTTTCAAACCCAAAGAAGACATACCTATGCTTGAGTGATAAAGACTTTCAAGGTATGGCCACCATAAAATACACTGAGGACCCATAATTATATTGAAAAAAAGGTATACCCACTGAAGATACAATGTGGATCTATACTCCTATGACCTGAAATGATCATAGACACAAAGAATACATAGTGGATCTATGAGATGACAAGACATATCCACGACCAATACAAAGTGGATCTATGTGATATTATATGTGTCAACGTTCAAAAAGAAACTTCGTCGCAACCTAGGAAAAGTATATATCAGAGTGATCACTCAACCCAAGGTCTTCTTACCTATCTCGATGCAGTATGAATCTAACCATGTGAATAGATGTCCTAATGTTGAACATGGTAGAAACCACTTGATTATCGATCAATGAGGTAAACCATTAACAAGAGCAAGGGAAATCATCATTGATGTCAATGATTCCCAAGCTACCCTTGTACATTCCAGCGAATATGAAAAAATGAGATGAAGTTGAGAATCCGTGGAATCATCCGATCAGGGTTCAATGATGTAAACCCACATTTGGAAGAAAGGAGGCCTGCCATTGAGGAATGCAAGTCCCAAGGTACTAACTGGTTTCTAATTCTAGTTCCTAGATAATGTGTTGAGGTCGACAGGAATAGACGCATCGCAGGAGGGCCTTGATGTATCCCCCATCAACGACACGAAACTGACATAGAGATGTAAATTGGTAGATCAAATGAACATGGAATGACACAAGTATTGAAACAGGATATTTGTGGTGGCTAACTCTCAAGGCAGACACTTCCCTTGAACACTGAGACATAACAGTAGAAACATGACATGGACCAAAACATGATGATGCAGTGGATACTGTGACTTTCGTCGGGTGACCCAAAGGAGTAAGAAAACTCAGAGGATTGGTTCAATGCATAGGTTCAGTGGATTAAAATGCATACAAATACAAAGTGTCATGTTCAAGGGAGACCGTAAGAGTTACTGGTAATGTTCCCAAAAATTGCTTGGCTTGCTTCCTTCAATTTCCCCCCCATCTAGATAAATGAGTACCTCTTTTTGATTTAATGATCTCAAGGAGGGTAGAACATGATCAATATAACTTACCTTCGGTAATTCCCTCTTCCTTTGTTTAATTAACTAGAAGAAGTAAGGGTTCGGTCCCATATGGGCTCTTCAATGTATGATTGTTTAACGAGTCCAGAGAAGGTAAAATCGGTGATTTTTCATATTTAGAGAGTCTAAAAATGACTTAAAGATGACTCCAGTGTTTTCCTTTCTCATAATGTTAGTCTCGTGAGGCCCAAAAGGAGATAAATTATCACTCGAAGGATGCCCTTTCAAACCTTTTAATGAGTGTGAAAGGAAGAAAGATCACTTGGAAATCTTTTCATGTTTAGAGAGTCTAAAAAGAACTTAAAGAAGACTCTAAGGGGTTCATTTTTCATATATCCATGCAAGCTCGAAAAAGAGATAAAAGGTTGCTCAGTTACATTCTCATTTTTTTACAAGCGCGAGAAATAACAAAGACTAAGCTCAGTACTCTGCCCCCAGCTTGAGAGATAGTGGCTTAACTCCAGAATTATCATCAAAGACTGGACACATGCCCTCCAAGATTCAATTCATTCACTGACTGTGAGGTTGTCACCAATTTCTGTACTATATGGAGAAAAAGGATACAACTGGATGAAAAGAAGGTTCAAATATGATACATAACGAAAGACTCGACTCGACATCTATGAGATATGGCGAAAAACTCAACCTAACGGGAGAGGTGACTGTTTCATTTTCTAATGAGCTTGCCACATAGAAGAGAAACTATGCTCGTGGACTCTTCTTGATCATGGCTTCCAAGAGGATAATACTTTGAAAGGACACCATTTCAAGGGACAAAACTCGTTCATGGCTTCCAAGAGATCTTCACTGGATAGAAGAAAATCACTCTTGAAGGAACACATGTCGAGGTCTGGGATAGGGGTAAGGAGATTAGGCTCCAATATCCCTACCAAATAGACCACCATGTCAATGACCAGATCTAAGCCATCAGAAGTTGAATTCATGGGAGACAAGACCACATAATTGACCTGTGGAAGAGGTGAGACTGACTGCATATAAGACCCGTTTAGGGAGGTCATTAGGTTGATGGTCAAGTCAGGGCCGATGAACAGAAGTTGATCAATAGTCACCATTCTTCCATTGTGCGGGAAATATATCACACGAAAAAGAGTGGACACAATTTTCATGGCATATACATAATATCTCCCAAGGGGTAAATAAAAATCCAAGGGGTCCTGGACTACCATAACATCAATAAATACAGTTTTCCCTCCCAAAGTTACAGGAAACTGGGTAAGGATCCCTAAAGGGTGACTAGTTCTTCTGTTAAAAGAAAACAGAGTCTGGGTAACTGGTAGAAGATGAGGATAACCCAAATCTTTCCAGGCGATAGAGGATAAAATACTAAAGAACGAACCTTCATCTATCAGTGTCTGAGGAACGGCCCAACCACAAACCTATACTGTAATATTGAAAGGAATGTGAGAGGGAATACAAGGTCTAGTTAGTACACCCCAATAAAAAATTATGGCCTCATTACTTGGAGGGGGTTTCGCAAGAGAAGGAGGAATGCCCCCCAACACGATAGATTATGTATCAACGAGAAAAATGTGGGAAGTATTGGATTTAATCTCTAGAGGGAGAGTAGGATCAACCGATGGTGGAACCGTATCGACCACTTTGGAACTCTTCAAAGGAGGAGTGGGATTGACCGATGATCTAACTGGACAAACCACTTTGGCACTCCTCAATGGAGGAGTGGGATCGACCAATGGCAGAACTAGATCGACCACTTTGGCACTCTTCAGAGGAGGAGTGGGATTGACCAATCAAGTAACCAAAATGACCACTTTGACACTTCTCAATGGAGGAGTGGGATCGACCAAAGATGGTATCGAATCAATGAATTTTTCAACTGGTTAAACTAAGGACCTGACCATATTGACGACATGATCAACCAGACTGACCGATGAAGGGATCAGATCAACCACTTTGGTACTCGTCAGAGGAGGAGTGGGATTGACCATGTTGGAACTCTTCAGATGAAGGGTGAGACTAACCAATGACAGGACTGGATCAGTCACTTGAGTTTCACTTATCAGATGAAAAGTGGAGTTGATCGATGATGGAACTGGATCAACTACTTTGGTTAGTGGTTGAATCGAGGATGAAACTAGATTGACCACCTGATCAACCAGATTGACTAGGGATGGAACCAGATTGACTAGTCCATCAACTAACGATGGGTTGGGATAAATATTATGATAATCGATTGGAAGTTGAAGATTTTTCAAAAGAGAAGAAGCCTCTTCCATACGAGGACAAAGGTGAGAATAATGATCACCTTCGCATAACATACAAGGAAATTTGACAATTGTCTTATTCTTACCAACCTTAACATCACTAGTTGAAGGGGAATCACCAGCATGTCTAGCAGAGGATGATGACGTGGAGGACCACATTTATAATACCTTGGGAAGACCAGGGAAATCCCTCAGAAAGTGGTAACCCTAACAAAGACTGCAATGGAATTTGGGTTTCAGATTCTTCATTTTAATATTGTTGACCTCACCAACACTCCCAGTACTATTTTAGAGTTCTTCTTCTTTTTCTCTTTTCGTTTCTTGTTCTTCTGATCAACCTGGATACTTTCTTTAGAGATTTGACTAGACGAAGACGGAGAAAATGAAGGAGACTTAATGGGTGAAGAAGGTGAAAATTCGACATGAGTTTGATGTGTGGGTGGTGTACTAACATCTGAAGTATTAGGTGCAGCTGAAGAACTAGGAGGATTTGAGATCACCAGAGTGGGGAATAACCAAACCGGTAATTCAATGGTGAGTCTTGGAAGACTTAGTGCGGAAATGTATGGAGGACCAAAGTTTCCAAAAGAAGGAAAGGTGAAAGGTTCCCCGGGACAAGGGGTTCCTCCATTGTTACTCCTAGGAAATGATTCCAATAACACTAACTCGACCTAAGGTCCACTACGTAAAACAAAAAATACATACTATGAATATAAAATCAAACAATCAAACAAAACTTCCCACAATGAAACCACTAGTTGGTGATGAAATCCAACATCGCGAGATCAATATAGGAAGGGGTGGGGATAGATCGAGTGGATCAATTACGTTCTCGACATTCTTGACAGACTTATGCCTTGGTGCAAGATTCCACACAGTAAATGAGGATTTACCCTACAAGGATCCCGAGTGAGTTTGACCAACATTTTTTCCAGGTACAGTGAGACTTCCCTTCACTGTCACCTCATGTAAGTCCCTGAAGATTATGGCTACTAAGGTCAAAAACTCGCAGTCAGCCCCTGGGTGGGTATAATCAATAGTCTTGTCTAAACGTATGTGCAGGATAACAAGTTTGAAATCCTTCGAGAGAACTGAGGACAAATGGACCGGTAGAACTCTAGAGGACCTCAAACAGATTTGGAATTCACGAAGCACTGAGACCAAATGAAGACAGTTGAACATCAAGAACCCCCAATATATGATCTGACTACTATGAATGGTTGAACCACGAAGGGATAATATATGTAACTCTCACGAATGCAACCTCGTGCCTAACCCTTGTGTGAGAGGGGTATCCCAGAAAGCCTATATGACAGTTGGATTTTCTCTCCCTATCGCAAGATGCTAATGTTTGTTTGACACCTCTCGAAATTTATCCTTTCAACCTATTCCAAATCCCTACACCTTGAGCTAATGTAGGTTTTATAACAGAAAATGTAAAAATGTCTGATCAATTTTAATCAAGCACTAGATTTTAAGGATGTTGTTTACTCAGAGGTGTATGAGAGTGAAAAATGATGATATCATGACTCAATTCCCAAAACATTCATAAGAAATGATAAGCAATCTTTTCTTTCAATGAATGTCTATTTAAGGGAAGGAGAAGGATTTTCCTTTCACTTTCTAAAAATAAGATTCAATTACCTCATGCAATAGTCCTCAATCAAAAATTCGATACAATGCTAAATTGTTTATATGTGACTAATAAGCAGTTTGATGTAAATCTTCCTATGCTAATCAAACTTCAAGATATGTGAGATTTAACCAACCCAGAAGCAAACTTCACATAAAAAAAAACACACCCTCATTGTGATCAAACAAGAAAAAAGAAAACAAAATCCAGACAGGAGGAAATGCTTGGAGAAAAGACCTCAAAGATCAAAATGAAATAGTGAAAAGATATTTGAATTTCCTTACAATAGCTTTCGGTCAATCAGATAAGTGAGAAAGCAGTAGATCGAATCCAAATCTCAGGGAAGAAGAGTGACTCAAAGAAAGGAAAATAGATGTCAAAAATACAAACAAAACATCATTAATCCTTAGAAGTCAAACAATTGGAGGCTAAACAAGGACACACTAAGATAGCATAAACACTGAGCAGATGAATCAACGAAAAAAAGACTAAAAAAACCTACTCCCAAGAAGATTTTTGCAGAAAAGGGGCATCTTTATCGTTTCAAGGGTACTTGAGCATTGCAATGCTCTGTGGGAGCCTTCCAGGGAGTGCCAACGCCCTGGTGGTAAATACAGGGGAGCACTGGCCTCTCAGAACTCAAAATTTTTCCCAGAAATAAAAAAAAAAAACTCAGGAAAAATGCAAAAATTCAGTTTGTAAGATGAATCCAAGAGCCAACAACACATATAAGTATCAGAGACACAACGTGCACAAGATTTAAAAAATTAGCAAAGGCCAAAACAAGACCTAGGAAAGGAATAAAAATATGAAAGTTCCTCCCCAGTGGATTCGCCAATTTTTGTTACAGGAAAATCCCCCTGCAAACAAGTGGATTCTCTCTTGGATACTAAACCCCTATGACCAAGATAGAAAACTGCTATTTTGGACACTGAATTTCCTTTTCATGAAGCTAAACTATCCAAATAATAAGAAGGAATAAGAGTAAATACCTTTGTACCGATGTTTTTCCTTGCTCGATCTAGGATGATCTTGATCTCCAAGTTCTTCAGAAGGTCCTGCAATACAATGAGTAACAACAACGAGACATACTTCCTACTCTACCATGATTAGCTTCATAATGGATCTATGAAAGAAACAAGTTCATGAAACGTACACAAACTTTAAAGGAAATAGGCCAAGCATAGATTTATATTAATGAAAACAAAGTGAGATGCTTACAGCCATGGATGTAGGTGCAACTGCTTCACCAAGCTCTCTTTGTCCATACCCTTGCTCAAATAATCCACACACAAAATGTTTATGCTTCAATGATATCTCCCTAATGAGATCATAAGTTTAATGCTTCACAATGTCTCCATATGATTTTACCATCAGAAGGCCTCCTTATATAAGCTTGGAGAGACCCAACCACCTTAGAGATTATTGGGATAGGTTGAGGATCTTTCTCCTTCAGTTGTGGTTCCTCCCTAAGATAAAGCCTTGACCTCATATTCGAATCCAAAAAAATCTAGAGATGAGGGGGATTTTTCCCTGATTTTTCTCAACAATTAAAGATCTCCTGAAATATCCCAGCGCTCCCTCAAAAGGGTACACAGAGAATTGCAACTCTCCCCCAAAGAAGGCTAGGGAGCGTTGTCACTCCCTGACAGTGGTTAGAGGAGTGCTACCCAAAGTTTCCCTAAAAAATCCTAGCGCTCCCCCAAAAGGGTGTACAAAGTGCTGGAATGCTCCCCCAAAGAAGGCTAGGGAGTGTTGACACTCCCTGATAGTTGGTAGGGGAGCATTGGCCTGCAAAATTGACTTTTAAGTGGTTTTCTTCATGAAAAATGCTTTGTACTCTTCATAAGATGATTTATCTTCATAAAACCAGTCTTTTGGAGTGTCTTAAGTGTCCCTATGATGTCGTGAGAGACATAACATAGGCAAGATGGCAGTATGATGTTTGCGACACTTGTGACACTTGTGGTCCAGATGCAACACTTACAACACTTGTAATGACGACACTTGTGACACTATTGAAGTGAGTAATTTTGATGTGTAACACTAATGGATTTCCAATAGGTTAGGGACATCATGCACATTGCAGTCCCTTCATAAATAAAAGTACGTTTGATGGTATACTTCTAGTAATCCACATATATTTGAAAGGCCACGTGGTAAGGAAATCTAGGATTCACATTCGTGATGTCAAACTTGATAACCTTAAAGCCACATGGTTCTAGAGCTCCCAACACATATAACAAGGAATTCATTTGTGAAGGACAAATCTATAGTACCTCCAAAGATGGCATCGCATAAGGGGTTTGAACCAGATATTCAACAATTGAATAGTTATGGGAATCTCTAGCATGATGGTTGTGGGTAGATCATTTTAGTAATCCTTTCAGAATATGAGGCAGAGGCTCTGGATTTTCAACCTGCAAAGGTGTTTCTGGAGGAAGGGGAGACTCTAGACTTGTTTTGTGTTGGTTTTGTCACTTCGGTGAGAAAAACAACAACACTTGCATTTTTAGAAAAGCTTGCTAAACAAGACAAAAGTTTGTGCCTGGGTTAGACAATCCAAACACAAATGAAAATAAAGAAATACAACTAAAAACAAATAAGAAATAAATGTTAGAAATCTTGAGAAACTTAGAACCATGAAAATCAAACAATGACCAACATATTCCTACCAATGGATCAATAGAATAGTAAGAAAAACACCGTAGAGAAAGGAAGGGACTTATGAGTCCCATATTCCTCCTTGGGAGGGCTCTTGGGTTCCCTAATTGACAACTCCTCTCTTCTTACAATGAAATAAGTGACAAATAGTGAAGAAAAACAATGCCTATTCCCTCAAGAGGTGAGCGGAATGGCCTATTGCAATGGTGCTTGAAGGATTCAAAGAGAAAAGAGGATTCTCAAAGAATAATTATTGCAACATAACAATACCTTGAAGATATTGGTTTCTTAGCACACCCATGGCTCTTATTTATAACATTCATTCATGGGAAAATGTAATTGGTTCATAGTGTAAAAAAGGGACCTTTTAGAGCACCCTCTAGCCCTTGACCAACCTCCAAGCTAGATTTTTCTTAGATATGAGTGTCAAATCGTGTTGGGGGTCAAACTAGAAGTGGTTGATGGGCCGACGAGATCCATAAATGCATCATTCATATAAGTGTGCAAATTTTCTCATATATAGTCATGCATTTTTCACATAGTGCGTGTTGAGGGTTGTTCTGGCCCGTTCATACTGCGCACTATGCAGACACTTCCTTTGGTGAATTTGTGCACTTTGGTTGTTTACCCAACTATATAGTTCTTTTTCCTTTTCATAGACTTTGGTGTTGTAGGTGGACTAATTGCTGCTGGAATTGATCTGTTTCTTCAACCATTGTGTGCAATGTTGTGGATGATTTTTCAGTGATAACAAATTCCCCCTGATGTGTGAGGTTAGGAGAATATGTATAGCTGAAATACCTTAATGTTTCTTTTGCTGAGAGTTCCATTGTAAGGAAGAGTAAAGAGAGGAAATGCAAGAGTGATGCATCAGAGGGAGAGGGAAAAATATGGGACCCAAACCTTTCTCTAGGGAGAAAAAATAAAATATGTGTACAAACAAGGCAGGCATGCCCCATGCTTGATCCAGAATTAGATCCATGAGCTTGATGGGGCTCAAAAAGGCCTAAAAATAAAATTTCTTAGAATGGATTCAAAATGAATGTGTGTATATACCTCATCAATACGAACCCAACGCAACTTGAATGGGCTCAAATGGATGTCATATGCTCCAGATATCACGATCTGTTTATTTTGTGAAACAAGCAAACATTTGATGACTGTACAGTCTGTACAATTCGTACAGGTCCATGTGGCAGTTGACTGTATAGGTTGTATGACCGTACAAATAACGTGGCAGGGTACATGGCACTGACATAGACATATTTTGCTAACATGGTAGGTATACATGGACCAATCAAGGCGTGACACATGCCACTACTGTAAGGGTGACACGTGGCACATATGTATTCATGACGTGGCAGGTCCGACACGTGGCAGGAACAGTGGTAGGTGACTGGGTTAACAACTCGGAAAACAGGCAGACCAATGGTTGATTGACAATTTGCATTTGTCGAAAAAATTTCGTGGTGCCACATGGCCCAGTCCTAGGCTGCCATGTGGACCACTCTATTGGTTGATGTGTTTTGGAAACATTTATGGAGTTTATGGGCTTTGAACCCATGAACTCATTCGTGGACGAATGACTTGGCAGGGTCGGGTTAGCCAACCCTCCCTCACTTTGTTTTTCTTAACTATTTATGGGACCATATATATTTATGTTTGGCTAAAGTTTCATTTGGGCGAAGTAAGGGCTGTGGCCTAGCCCCAACCCCAACATACACCACATGACCGTATACCATATGACCCTAGTTCCATACTACATAATTGTTCGGCACATGTAGTGGAATTTAACCCATCCCCGATCTAGTGGGCTCCCATAAGGCCCCCTCCTATATACTATGTATGTGGAGGTTAAGGGCTAAGCCTCGATCGATCGAGCTAGCCCACCAACCAGGGGGCTTAACTATGGGCTATTCCATCGGGGGATAAAAATATAAGTCAACGTGTGGAGTGTGAAGCACTTGGCCACATGGCCTTGCACCATAAGACTAGGGTTGAGTTAGTAGGGGGCCATCACGCCCGAACAGCCAAGGCCACATGGTGACCCTCCATATGACCAATGGATCATGAAAAAGGGGTTGTTCCCTATTTGTATGTGCAAAGTGTGTTTAATACTTTAATATATGATTTTTAATTGATTTTATCAGTAGAATTGAGAGGTTTTGGTCATTTTGGGGGGATATTGAGCCATTTTTTAGGCCAGATCTTGGGGAGAAGTTGGGAGATGGTTACCAACTTCAGATCTATATAAAAAAATGGTTCTTGAAGACAAAAAAGGATATTTAGAGAAGGTTTGTGTTGAAGATTTTCCAAGCCAAAGTCATTTTTATGCAGGGGAGTTGTTGAGGATAACACCTTTGTGGGCCATTTCTAGGAACTCTGGTCATCTGATTTAATTGCCATCAGTTTTGATGGGTTCCAGAGATCTGGTAGAACAAGACCAGATTAGTTTGTAACATTTTTGGCATTTTTCTGATGTACTTTTAAATATTTAAACATAAATAAGAAAGCCTCACCCATTGAGACAAAGGCCTGGAAACGTAGGCGAGAATGTCGAACTCCGTTATCACATTGGTGTTTATGGTTTGTTGTTATTGTTTCTTTATTTCAGATATGTATATGTATATATGGTTGTCATGTTTCATTCATAATTCTTCCTCTTTCATTTGGCTTCCCAAATGGTTAATTAACACTTGCTAAATAACTCAACCATTGTCATATAAACATCTTTTCGGATCAAGTGGTATCAGAGCTAGTTTGTTAGAAAAACCAGGACCACAGAGCAATAAAATAAAACAAATGCAGAAACAAAATACAGAAGACACACAATACAAGAGAGACATAGATTTACGTGGTTCACCCAGTGTGGGCTACGTCCACCAAAGAAATTGCCAGGTCCTTCCTTTATTATTATCCAGCAAATGAAGGGATACAACCTACAGAAAAACTCGTTGTAACTTCCTCTTCTTTCTCTCACAGTCTCCTC
>ML780883.1:763026-773441 GCA_009831015.1 Picea engelmannii | reverse complement strand
ATACTTTTATAAGGCAATTTTTGCTTGGGGGGCTTCTCCCCCGAACCCTCGTTGGGGGCCCGCTTGCCCCCAGACCCCCCAGTCGGGGGGATAGGCCCCCCGGACCCCGCAGACAGGGTACCCCCCCTCTGCACTCCCCCGCGTGGAAGAGTGTACATACTTCTGGGGTGTAAATACTTAATGGGGTATAAACACGGCTGAAAGTAAAAGACCTATAAATCAGGAAGATAATCAGGCTCCACAACCAACATAGTTGACATTTGGATTTGATTTTTGCATGTTAACTAAGGAAAATCTACATCATGGTGAAGGCGATCTTGTTGAAGAGAATCCATTTATTAGATTGATAAAGATAAATTATCAAAGCGAGAAGATGACATCGGAAGAGGGACTTTCTCAGGATGAGAAAGAGTTTTGAAAAAAATTCTTTTCCATATTGGAGATGATGAAGGTTTTGTATGAGGATTACTTGGAATGGAAGAGACTGAATCTGGGTGAATATTCATAGGGAAAAAATGAAGAAGGAGAGGATCCTCCTCAAATTCATCCTTCATCTCCATATCCACCTCCTTCTTCTCCTTCTTCTTCAATTTTAAGTTCTAAAATCACTGCAAAGAAACATGTCCATAAACATAAGAATGAAATGCCTTTATTAAAACTTGATGTGAAATTTGAATTACCTATGTATGATGATGAAGTCAATGCAAAGAGACTTGATAATTGGGTCAGAAAGATGGAGGTTTATTGTAGTGTGCAACAAATCAAGTATGAGGCAACTCATATCAAGTTGGCATCACTTAGAACTGCAGGCACAACACTCATCTGGTGGCAAAGCAAGTTGAAAAATTGCATGAAACAAGTGGGTAATGTATTTCCATCATGGAAATTTTTTATTTCTGCACTTAGGAAGAAATTATATCCTTTGGGTTATAAAGAGAAAGTGTTAATTAAATGGCAAGAATTCAAACTAAGAAAAGGACAAACAATGCAAGAATACATAGATGGATTTTGTAAAATGGCATTGATGTTAGATATTCCTTTACATAACCAAGAAACTCTTATGAATTATATAGGAGGTTTACCTGCACATATTCAAAACAATGTATTCATGTTTGGACCAACTAATATTTATGAGGTTTATGTTCAAGAGACATACATTGAAGAAGGGAAAAAAGGTGTTGGTGTATTAGGGGAATTGTCTTCAAGGAAAGAGGACAAAAGGAAATGGAATGGAAAGAAGGAAATTCAGTGGCAAGAAAGGAAGAGAAGCCCTCTTGCAAGCATTGTGAGAAAGAGGGGCATGATGAGGACCGTAGTTGGAAATTGCATCCCAAGAAGAGACAAAAGTGGTTCAAAGAGAATAAAGGGAGGCAAACAGTTGTAGCAGCAACACGACCCATAGACTTGGGATCAAATTTAGGTGACGAATCTAAAGTCTCATTGGTTGGTTTGACAGGTAAAACTAGTGATAGATTTGATGCTAGAAGTAAATTGTTTCACATAAGGGTCATCATGAGGCACACTAAGGTCGACACCTTGATAGATAGTGGATCTCAATCTAACTTAATTTTAGAGGAATTGGTTAAGCAATTGGGATTAAAAAATCAGATGCATCATAAGCCTTCACACTTAAATGGATCAGCAATAGTCATCAATTTCACATAACAAAGAAGTGCACATTAAAATTTGCAATTTCATATAAGTTTCTGGATGAGGTAACATGTGATGTGGTTTCACTAATTGAATGTGGAATGGTTTTAGGCAGTCCTTACTTGTATGATCGTAAAGCAGTCTTCTACAGGGAAAATAATCAATATCATTTAAACAAATAAGGTCAAGAATATGTGGTTCATGCTCATCATTTAAAGGAAAATAAATCTCTTAAAACTATGGAACAATTAAGAAAGGAAGCTCAAGAAATAAACACACCTATAATTGTTTCAAATCAAGTAATCGATCTTAAGCAAGAACGAGAGATGATTGTAGAATGGAAAATCAATCACACTTTGCTTCAAGATAAGCTAATGTCGTGCAAATATTACAAACATATAATCTCATTTGCAGTCATATTTTTTATTCTATCATTAGTAGTGTTGTCTACATGGATGATATTGACTTCAGTAAGATGTGACAGGGTACAAATGGCTAACAATATGTTGTCAGTTATCATGATTGTTTTACAGTTGATCTTGATGAGACAGGTGCACAGGATAGAGTTTAAAGATACAGAACAATTTAGGTGTCCTATCCCAAACTCGATGACTGGTCAGTAAAATTTTGGGGACCAAAAGGTATTTAGTGGGGAGGTGTGATCCAGAATTGGATCCAGGAGCTTGATGGGGCTCAAAAAGGCATAAAAATAAAAGTTCTCAGAAGGTCTTAAAAATGGATGTGTATGTAGGCCTCGTTGATATGAACCCAATGCAACTTGAACGGGCTCAAACGGATGTTGTATGCTCAAGATATCACGATCTGTTCAATTTTCCAAACATGCAAAAATTTTATGACTCTATTGTCCGTACAGTTCCACGTGGTAGCTGACTGTACAGGAAGTATGTTCATATAGTTGAAGTGGCAGGGTATGTGGAACTGATGTGGTAGGGTATGTGGCACTGACATGGAAAAAGGTTGCTGATGTGGTAGGTATACATGGAACAATAAGGGAGTGATACATGTAACCACTACAAGGGTGACACGTGGCACATCCATACTGATGATGTGGCAAGTCCAACACATGGCAGGCATAGTGGCAGGTGACTAGGTTGACAAGTTGGTAGACATGCATAATGATGGTGGATTGACACTTTTCATTTGTTGAACGAATGACATGGTGCCACGTGGCCCAATCCTAGGATGCCACATGGCACCTATCTGTTGGTTGATGTGTTTTGGAAAAAATTATGGATTTTATGGGGTTTGAACTCGCGACCTCATGCATGGGTGAATGAATTGGTAGGGTCAGGCTAGCTAGCGTGCCCTATCTTTGTTTCTTAACCATTTATGGGACCAAATATATTTATGTTTGGTTAAAGTTTAATTTGGGAGGAGTAAGGGTTGGGGCCTAGCCCTAGCCCCAACATACACCACATGACCATATACCATATGACCCCGGTTCCATACTGCATAACATTTCGATGTGTGTAGTGGATTTAGCCCAACCCTGATCCAGTGGGATCCCATAAGACCTGGTCCTATATACTATGCACGCAGAGGTTAAGTGTTTAGCCCCGGTCAGTCAGGCTAGCCCACCGACCAAGGGGCTTAACCGTGGGCTATTCCATTGAGGGATACAACTAACAGTCAGTGCGTCAAGTGTGAAGCAATTGGCCACTTGTCCTTGCACCATAATACTAGGGCTGATTTAGCAAGGGGCTAGTGCATCTGAATAGCCAGGGCCACATGGTGACTATTACACATCAAAATTACTCATTATAATGATGGCCTAGTGTCGTCATTACCAATGTCGCAAGTGTTGCATTTTGGCTGCAATTGTCACAAAATCATATTTTCATCTTGCCTATGTCGTGTCTCAGATGAAATTATCAAGAACACTCAAAAGACACCTCAAAATACTAGTTTTGAGGAGGATAAATCATTTGACAGAGAGTACAAGTATTTTTCCATGGAAGCAACCACTCAAAAATCAATTTTGGAAGGCAATGCTCCCTTGTACACTGTCAGGGAGTGCCAAATCTTTGTACTCACTTTATGGGGAGTATTGCGATGCTCTGTGCCCCATTCTGAGGGAGGGTTGGCCCTTTTTGAGTGAATTTTGGACTGTTGAGGAAAATCAGGGAAGAATCCCCTCATATCTAGAGTTGGTTGGATTCAAAACTGGGGTCAAGGCGCGATCTTAGGGAAGATCCACAACTGAAGGAGAAATATCCTCAACCTATTCCAAGAATATCTTAAGTGGTTAGGCCTCTCCAATCCTATACAAGGAGGCCTCTTCATGGTGAAAGGGGGAGACATTGAAGGCATCAAACTTATGATCTCATAAGGGAGATTTATCATTGAAGCATCATCATTTTGTATGGATTATTTGAGAAAAGGGTTGGACAAGGAGAAAATGGAGAAGTTGTTGCATCTACATCATGGTTGTAAGAAGTTTTCTTTATTTTCATTAATATACATATGTGCTTGGCCTGTTTCTTTCAAGGTTTTGTTTATTCTACATGAACTTGTCTCTATTAGATAGATCTGGTTTCAAGATAATCTTAGTAGAATAGGAAGTTTGTTTTGTTTTTGTTTTGTTTGCGGGACTTATCGAGGATCTTGGGGATCAAAGCTCAGCTTGAACTGTGTGAGGATGAACATCATTTAAAAGGTACTCCTTTATTCCTCTTCTCTATACTTTATTTTAAATAGATTTAAAAGGATTTTAGCAACCAACGTTAGCACTCTTTCTGTCTTGGTCTTAGGAGTCTAGAGCCCAAGAGGGGATCCACTTGTCCACAAGGGGATTCTCATGTAACATAAATTGGTGACTCCACTGGGGATAAAGAAACTTTCAGTTTTGGTTTCCTTCCTAGATCTTGTTTTTAGCCTTTGCTCATTTTTGACCTTATTCATACTATGTCTCTGATTTTTAGATGTGTTTATTGACTCTTTACTTCATCCCATACACTTTGAATTTATGACTTTGCTTGATTCTTTGGATTTCTGGGCATTTTTCTGAGTTTTGAGAGGCTAGCACTCCCCTACCTCTACTACGAGAGCATTGGTACCGCTTGCCAGGCCTCCACAGAGCGTTGCAACACTTTGGTGCCTTCTACACCAGAGCGTTGCTCTTTTTCTGTTAGAAATCTTGTAGGGATTCAAACCCTAAGTCCATTTCTTGTTGTTTTCATCTACTCAGAGTTCTTGTCACCTCAGTGTATCCTTGTTTGGGTCTCCCACACCTTGATTCCTGAGGATTGATTACCTTTTGTTTGGAATTTTTGACATTTGTTTCCTTACTTTGAGTCACACTTCTCCTTTGAGGACTTGAAATCAAATTATTGTTTTCTTCTCACTTATCTGACTGAATGAAATCTATGGTAAGGAAAATCAAAGATCTATGAACCATTCCATTTGATATTTGAGGTCATTTTTCCATCATTTCTCTTTTGTTTGATATTTTTGGTTCTTTTTTGCAAATTTGGTTTTCCTTTTTGTTTCTTGTTTAATCACAACGAGAGTGTGTTTTTTTTTGTGAGAATTTTTCTTCTAATTGTGTAAATGTCATTTATGATTAACATAGGAAGCCTTACATCAAAATGATTATATTTCACATATAAACAAAAGGATATATTTTTTTGATTGGTTTTTGGATCTTAGAACAATTATATGAAAAATTTTGGATTATATTGGATTTGATTGAGAAACAACTACATGAGGATACTGCATCTTAGTGTTTGACAGTGAAAAGAACATTTTTTCTCCTTCCCTTAAATAGACATTCATTGAAATAAGATATTGTTTATCATCGCTTGTGCATTTTTTGGGAATTGAGTCATTATGCCATCAAGTTTCACTTTCATACACCCCTGAGTAAAGAACAACTGCAAAATTAATGCTAATTAAAATTGATATAGAACATTTTGTTTTTAGAATCTTCCACCAACATTAGACTAGGATTAGCGCTTTGGATTAGGCTGTGAGTAAAACTCTCCAAAGCATTCAAAACAAACATTATCATCTTGCGATAGGGAGAGAAAATCCAATTGTCGTATAGGCTTTCTGGGATCCCCCTCTCACACAGGGGTTACGCACGAGGTCACGTTTGGAAGAGTTACAAAGATTATCCCTCCGTGGTTCAACTGTTCATAGTAGTCAGATCATATATTGGTGGTTCTTATTGAGGTTCAACTGTTTTCATTTGGTCTTGGTGCTTCGTGAATTCCTAATCCATTCAGGGTCCTCTGAAGTTCTACTGGTCCACTTGTCCTGAGTTCTCTCGAAGGATTTCAGACTTATTATCCTGCCCATACGTTTGGACTGGATTGTCGACTGTACCTTCCCAGGGACTGAATGCAAGTTGGTGTCCTTAGTAGCCATAATATTTATGTTCTTACATAAGGTGAAGGTGAAGGGAAGTCTCACTGTACCTGCAACAAACGTTGGTAAAACTCACTCGAGCTCCTTGGAGGGTAAATCCACAATTACTGTGTGGAAGCTTGCAGCAAGGCGTAATTTTGTTAAGCAGGTCGCCATCGTAAATGTTCCACCCGCTCATATGCTAGGCCCTTTTTGAACTGATCACACGACATTGGATTTCATCACCAACTAGTATGGTCATCGAGAGAAGGTTTTGTTTTCTTGGTTTGATTCCTATATTTTTAGTGTATGATGATTCTTTTCGTTATTCGGCCATAGATTTATTTTTTCATTCGTTACTTAGATCAAGCAACATAGGCCTTTGTCGTTCATGTAGGATGCAAGGGTTACCCTTGAAAGATCCTGAGGTTTATCTACCTTTGCTTCCCAACTCTTGAGAAGGCCCTCCCGATGCTCATAACGAACTAGGATCTAAGGTTGGAAGCACACGCTCTTTGGAATAGTTCTGAACTGTTTCTGATTCTTTGGAATCTTTTTGAATCAACCCATCTTTGAGTATTAGGTGAGAACCACATCTGTTGTGGGTGAAATCGTCTGGAGAGGTTGTTGTTATTAAGGATACTGAAGTACCCGCCAGACCTCACACGGGATCTGGAGTAGAGGATCCCTTTTTCCAAAGTGAATAATTTAGGACCCCCACTCATACTGTTGGAACCTTTGGTTTTGGTTCTGTCCCTATGACAGTACGTGATCTATACGGTAACGAAGGAGCAAGTCTCGATTGACCTATGGCATCACAAGTGCCTGAGACATCTATTAGTTATACGGTACCTTTAAATCCCTTTACTGGTATGACCAGTAATGTCAACATCGTTGCAGACCAATTGTTGATTGGTTCTCACTCAGAACCTAGTATCCAGATGGCCCATTCCATTATGGTTCCACATGTTGCTACAATCCCCACCGGAAATGTCACACCATTCTAGGCTCTGATTGGAACACCACTTAGACCAAATCTATTTGTTCCACTTGGGTAAAGAGATTTGAATCCTTCCATTACCAACACTACCCAGGTTACACACAAAGGTTCTATCCCTACACCTTTGTTTGGAGGAACTGGTCTTGGTGGATCCAATCTGGTTGGAGTCTCTATTCATTCATTTTATGGTTTCCAGATCCCTCTGGGCACTCAACCTCATGCTGGGGGGAAACCTCCATTTGGGAGTCAAACTCAAATGGGGACACAGTCTCAGCTTGGGGGGCGATCCCAGAATGGAGTCCCTAACCCATTGTATGGACAGAATGTGACACCCAATCCTTGGCACATTCCTTTTCTGAGAAATACACTATTCCCTGGTAGGAAACATCCTCAAGGACAACAACAACCTTATCCTCCTTATGGAAAATTGTCTATCCACCTTATGGGAAAAACCATCAACCGACTTATAATCCTCATAACCCATTAGGTTATCCTCCCTATGCACATGTTTCTCAACCATCATCAAATCCTTGTTATACTGGTCAGCAACAATCGAATGTAGGAGGACCTACTGGATATAGTTATCCACCTAACCCAGTTTACGGTCCTACTAGTGTCCCTATGCGACACCAATATCATCCTCATGTTAACTTAAAACTACGATTTCTCATGACTCAGGATCTCCTATACATTTCTCGGTTAACCAATGATCCTATATTGCATTATCCTTTTTGTCCAGTCATTCCTGCTAAATTACCTTCCGATATTCCAAAAATTTATGGTAAAGTTCGAGAAGACCCAAACAATCATGTGATGACTTTCCATTTATGGTGTTCATCAAAATCCTTAATGAATGATTCTATTTGTTTACATCTTTTTCAGCAAACACTTACGGGCTCAGCATCCAAGTGGTATATCGAACTTCCACATGGTTTTTTCCATGATTTTCTCCATTTCCATGTCCTTTCTCAAGCACTTTCAACTACCCATTCGATACGAGACGGGTACCGAACTCTTGACCTCCCTTTGTTAGACAAACTTTGTGCATATCTGTGATCATATTCATGAGTGGAGATGACGATGAAGGTTGATCAAAGCAATCATTCCTAACTAGTTATTGGCAGAATGGTTTACTAAATAACTATTACCCCTGATTGCTCGTGATGTCACCATTGGTGGTGTAGTCACCGAGGAAGAGGCCATTTCTCAGGCTCAGTACTTAGATTTGGTTTATTCCCAATATGGCACTTTGTATGAGTTGATCCCAAATGCTACCCGTGAAAATACCTATCCATCTAAACCGTCATCCATGTCACATGCAGATGGATTTATCGGCTCCATCAAAACCCAATATCCTTCCCAGTCGACTAGAACGGAAAAGTGATCTGCTCTGGCATCCACTCCCAGTTCAACCACACTCTCCTCTACCTCCCCCCAAACTCAAATCTCTGAGGTGAATGTAGTTCAATCTTCCCCTTCACAACAATCCATAGGTAAGAAGAAGACAAAAAATAAACCAAAGAAGAATAATAAAAATAGACAACCCAAAACTCAAACTCCGACGCCTGCTACCGAAAAGAAACCACAATGGAAGCCAAAATTACCATGTCTTATTTTTGGTGAAGATCACTGCACTTGAGACTATTAACATCTCGATGAAGTGGCCAAACTCTTTAAGGGGAATTCCCAACCTGTCGTTCTTACTCAGCCTTTTCCTCAGCAACAATATATGGTTGCTCAAACCCCCTCTCCAGGGGGCAGTTCCAGCCACCCCTCTCATGATTAAGCCTTGACAAGTGCCCATATTTATCTATTTAATGGGATTGATTTAACCACCTTCTTTACGACCTACAACATGCCATTTAAGGATGACAAAGGAAATGTCACTAACGGTGCTTTACCAGATCCATGACCATCCTCTGTTAGTCCTCCATATGTTAATCCTCCATCTAGATCGCTTCAGATTGAGAAACATACATTCGATTCTATATTACGCCCTACTAAGAGCACTATCTGTAAATCTACCTTTAATCCTAGTTCACGTGCCGCCCAGAACTACAACATTGTTGAATATTTGGCTCAAGCACCGTTTTCTATTTATGGGTTAGAAGTTATATAGAACTGCCCCAGTCAACGTAGAACGCTCTTGGATGCTATTGGTGCTTTTGATCCTGAGTCATCCAACAATATCATGTTTAACCTGGACAGTTTTATGTCTCAACTCTCTCACCAACTTGCTTTCCAAATTGATGTTGTTGTTCACAATCAACAAATTCACCATACCATCTTGGATGAGGGAGCCTCTACTTGTGTCATGTCTTTATCATGTTGGAAAGGTTTAAAATCACCCACACTTAACAAATCCCCAATGATG
This sequence comes from Picea engelmannii, assembly GCA_009831015.1. Taxonomy (NCBI): domain Eukaryota; kingdom Viridiplantae; phylum Streptophyta; class Pinopsida; order Pinales; family Pinaceae; genus Picea; species Picea engelmannii. The sequence continues at coordinate 764,049 of ML780883.1, read as the reverse complement.
TTGTGCGCATTCGATGGGCGAGGTTTTCATCCCCATGGACTCTTGCAGTCCCTGTCTATCCAGTTGGGTGGAAAAACCATCACCGTTGACATCAAGGTGGTCGATGCTCCCCTCGATTACAACTTATTACTTGGAATAAGTTGGTTTTATGATATGACTGTCGTTGCTTCATCAATGTTTCAATGTGTACAATTTCCTCATCAGGGAAAAATTGTCACTACTGATCAGTAAGATTTTTGTACACCCGAGGCTCGCGCTCCCACTACCAACAATATTCCATTCTTGGGAGATCACAAGATCACATATGAAAGTGTTGGTGTAGGATTGTTAAAAGATTCCACCTGTTATAAACCTATAATCTATAGAATCAATTAATGACTAGAAATTTATTCCTTTATTACAATGAAGGATGCAAATGTTGTTTCATTCTGCAAATTGATTTAAAAAAAATAAAAAATGAGAAAAGAATAAAAGAGGGAATAAAATAAAAAATAAAAATCCCCATGCAATACCAATGACTTGGTCCATACTTTTCAATCATGGTCAAGTCCTTTTTAAATTGATGTTGATAGGATTAGTGAATAAGGTTGACTAAATTGTCTAATCTTAGTCAAGTTGATAGGTTAGCTAGTGAATAAAATTTGATCAAACTACCTAATCTTGGTCAAATAACCCTAGGGTAGAGTAATTTCTTAGTCCAACAATTTAATCTGGGCTAAATGACATAGGTTAGTTGGTTTTCTTTTCAATAAAACATGCATGATGATTGATGTTAAATTCATGCCTTGATCTTTGACAGTGTTTTTTGTCTAACCCCATGGTGGTAAGACAACAAAGAAAGCAGGGGAAAAACCCACAAAAAGCACTAAGGCTAAGTTACCACTTCTTATATCTGATTTCTCGCTAACAGACTAAAGATCACGCATGAATCCATGACTGAGATATCAACGCCCAGATCTACAGGCGAGATGCAATTCTGGACCCCCCCATCCATTCTACCTTTAACGGAGGGGGGGGGGGGGG
>ML780883.1:747208-762965 GCA_009831015.1 Picea engelmannii | reverse complement strand
ATCCCCCGACCGATATTCCTTTAATGATTGGGGGGGGGGGTCCGGAATTAAGTGGTTTCTATAGGCGGTCCCACCCTAGAATGGCATGGACCAATTGCACCAGAACTCCCCTGCTCCAAACCCATTTACCATTTACCACCCTTCTGACATACCATCGTCGCCTAATGACATCACACTCCATTACCTCCCCTACATGTCTTGTCTCATAACTCTGTCAGCTCACTCCCTCTAGTCACCCGTTACAAGTCACCTCACACTTAATTTTTCCCCAATCAAGGTCTCCCACATCACCCTATCGTACCCATCATCTGTCATTTATTTTCCATCTCATACTTCAAACGACGCGTTGGCCATTTACTATAGGCTAACATATCCGTTAGCCTGCGGACCTGTCATCCGCGCTCAAACAGATATCCATTCACTCAAAACTATCCCTGTTTTTTCCATTTACACATCGCTCACTCTCTCCGCACACCAGAAAATTCCTTCCACTTCACTGATCTAGTCATTGATCCAACCACATACATTACCCGCTAACGTTTTGTGTTTAAATTGCAGGTATTTTCACAGTGATGGCACCTAAGTCTAAAATAACAGAAGTTGAGGAAAATTTGTTCCTCCCACCTCTTGTCAACCTCGATAGGATCCCATTAGCCAACAAGGATTACTTAATCTCAGAGACAAGGTGAGAATTTGATTTTGTAGAGTTACAGTCATGGTTTAAGGACACATTCATAGACCAAAGCGATGAAATCAGGCTCTGGGAGTCCAACCTTCCTCTTTATCTATTTCCCAAGTCCACCACTTCCCTGAATTCACTCTAAAATTTCAAGCTCATTACCACCCTGACCAAAGACCCATAGTTTCTTTGTCTGGAGAAACTCTTTTCTTTATCATGCGATATGCCATTGATCAGAGGTTACAAATATCTAGAGCCAAATCCGCCTCCCCTTTCAACCTTGAAATGCTAATAGAGTTGTACCAAAATATTTCTTTTCCCCAAAGAGCCCAAATTTTTGAGCTTTTCCTCCCTCAGGATGCCCATCTCCCCAAGACAAACCCCCCATACCTTTCTTTTCTGTTCTCAGAAAGGGGAAAGCAAGTGATTTCATCACTCTGTTCTCTACTTGGATATTTTTTGGACGAATGGGTAGACGAACCTATATTGGGTTTCCTATCAATTTTGTCAACTGAGGAAAAGGCTACCATCCAGTTCGACTATAGCACTTTCCTAGCAGAGAACATCCACAATCATCTTTCAAGATTCACCACAGAGGGAATGTTCTAGTATTCCTTGATACTGGCTTACATGTTCATCTTCTTTTAGGTAGAAAGGTTCTCCTTCTTGATGCAGAAAATGGACAAGGATGGAAAACCACATGCAGTAACATCTTGGATCTCATTACTCAGAAGGAAATTGACAGAGTTCAGCTTCAAACAGTTCATCGAGCAGTTCTACCATCATGTGGTGAGCATGCTCAGTGGTAGGCCCGAGCCCAGGATAAATGAAGAGATCCAAATAATTCTACACCTCTCGGACCTCGCAAAAATGGGAGATTGGTACCTGTATCAAAACTACACATAAATCAGAGTATACTGGTGTGATCTAGCTCCATTTAAGCTGCCCAAGTATTTTCCGGTGAGGATATTTTCTCTTGAGTATATAAGACAAATGATAAATTCTGATGACATACACTTCGTCTCTTTGAAGAAGAAACAACAACTGAGGATCAAGGGGTAGATAAGGTCCTTTATTTGCAATAGCCAAGGTGTCGGGGAAGAGGCAGATAACCTTTTGAGGGAAATGAATTTTGACACAAGCTTCCTGTGGCACTATGATCGATGGGGAACCATTACAGGGATGAGAATGAAGAATAAAAATATCTCGTATGTTCATGCACCCAAGCCAGAGATAGATAAATTTGTGAATCAAACAGAGTGGGAGATGAACACTCTAGAAGAGGTAGAGATGCAATCTCTTCAAATTATTATCTCTCAAACAAATACAGCACAGATCCCTAAAGATAAAATACCCAGAAAGGATACTTCTTCTCTTGTCAGCGAAGTCTTAGATGAGGAGTTTTGGATATACACCAAAAATAAAAAATCTAGTCATACAGCTGAGTCGACTGGTGAAAAGGAAACACTACCCATCATAGCTACGAAGGATGATGAATCACCTCTTATCTCAAGAAATCAATAGATCATGTCTACTTCTTCATCCAAGAAGCAGACTAATATTTCACTGGTCAATCCTCCAAGTCAAGGAGGTGCAAAATTGAGTGTTTTTGAGAAATATGATATGATTAAAAAGAAGAATCATATGTTGACAAGCAACACCTATGCTCGGTTCTTGAAGCAAACGTCCACAACATAGTACATACTTTTGTCTACATTTGATACAGAGAAAGGAAGGATGCATATGGCTTTCTTACAAGCACAAGTGTCCGATCCTAAGGTGATCACTGATTACAAGAGAGAAACTTTTGAATTCAACACCAAACATGTACACCCAGCTGATCAAATGGACCTACATCAACAGACTGGGGAAATGGTATTCTACACTTTGGCAAATGTTTCTACTACTGTTGCTAAATTACAAGTTTCTCTGAACAATGTTCAGACACAATTAAAGTTGGAGAAGATATAATCTTTCACTAAGGAAAATAGAATTAAATATTTGGAATAGTTGGTGCTAAAGATTGAATATGACCCATCAAACGTAAAAGCGATAGAGGAGATGGTTAAGAAGAAGAATGCTGACATAGTATTCCTGAGAAAGAAACTAAAACTGCCACCTACAGAAGACTCACAGGCAAAGGAGATAGCCGAAATGGAAGGTGAAAAGGATGAAATGCTCAAGCTGATCATGGAACATAATGCGCAATTAAAAGAGATGGAAGTAGAACTGGAACGACTGGTGAAAGAGAAAGAAAAATCAACACCCATGGAAGTAATTCCATTGAGTGTGGTTCCACTTGCAGGAGTTAGTACTGCAACTGTACCAGCAACCTCCTTAGCAAAAATTTCGTCAGACGCTCTACTGTCAGCTCTGGAAAGGACAGTAGAACTATCAAATTCCATGGAGGAAATGAACTTACATGAAACATAAATTAGCAGACTGAAAAGGGAGGTTGAGAGTCTTCAAGATCTCAAGAAATCTTACCAGACAAGTTTCCACATCAAAAAGAAAACAACAGAAAAACTCAAATAGGAACTACAACAGATGCAAAAGAAAACATTGGTGGGAAAAACACTTGCCGAAGCTAAGGAGAAGATTTGGATAGATATCTTCGAGTCCATAAATGATATGTGTCCTATGGTGCAAATCATGTTCTAACAAAACGAACTAGTGTTGAGGAGTAGACATGCCATTGATAAGATAAAAAGAGAGTTGGGGGATATTCCCAATAAAGCAAACAAAATCATTCAATTTATGAATTCAAAGACCAAAGAAGAGCTAGAAGGCTTGCAAATCAAATACAGGACCGAAACCATCCTCGAAGTCAAGAGAATTCTAACAAAAGGGGGTTTGATGTTGCAGCTGGAGGAGAAAGTCTAGAACATGGACGTCGGAGTTCAGAAATTTTTCAGCAAAATTGATGCCTTGTAGAAGAAAGGTTTTCCCTGTTGGCTGGTTTTGAATGATAAGCTAATGACCTTATCCTACTACAAGAAGAAGATTTCCATGGTGGCGAAGGACATTTCCAAGTTCTCAAGAATACAGGGAAGTCTTACAGGAAAGGCGTTCTTAGAGACTTTATAGCCAGACCTCAGCATATAGCACAAGATCAAGTATATTTTTACTGTCAAGACGACATTTTCCAAGTATACAGAAGTGGATGAGATCTACCGGAGAATTCTCAAAGTCGCTACACCCAGTCAGCAAAGGTGAGAGGAGTTGTGTAAGTTAATTGAATGATAGATGACGTGTATCATTTAACTCATCATACACAACATCCAAAGTCATGTGAATGACTCACAAATGGTCATCCCAGAAAATCAACATGAAGTTTCGACACATCATCAACAGTTGTTATATTTTTGTATTATGTTATTGAGTTGGTTAGATTTAACATCTTTCACGACCTGATCATTTATGACAGGATCATTGTAACTTTTGATTATAAATACTTCAATCTTCGAAGTATTGAGGGTTGATCTCACGCCCAATCAAACTGAAGCACTGTAATCTTTATCAAGGGATCTACCAGTAATAAAAGAGATATTTTCACAGGATTCATGCGTGTTAACTATTGGTGATGTGTTCTTTTCATTGTTAATGTTTTTTCTATCTTCGTAATCACATATATTTTCTTCTCTGATCATTTAGAAGGAGTCAAGTTGCATAACTTATTTCATATACTCTGTTTACGAATTTTAAAATATCTTACTGTTTGTCTTCTAACAATACAATAAAGAAATTCTTAAATGCTTATTTACTCTTAGTATTCATCTCATCTTTCTGTTATCCATATTTGTATTCCTAAAGAATCTAGTAGCTTTCATTATCCTGCTCTGTGAGAGTATCCTTTAAAAAGTTGTTCTTTGATCTCAATTTTTATAATACAGACCCCATAGCCCAATGGATGCGTGGTTTATATTTCAGCCATCTTTATAAAAAACAAATGACATTGTCTATGCATTTAACTAGCCTAAAATCTGAAACCTGAAACACAAAGATAAATCTTACAGAGAGATCCCTCTCTAAAACTGGAAGGGCTAGATCCCAATTTCGAAGTGGTTGGATAAGGTTACCTCTAATAAATTATTTCTACCTCTTAACAACCTTTGGATAATTTACAAGGTTATAACACCACCCTCATGGGTACCTTCCCTACACCACTTCCTTCTACCACGCATCATATTGCCACAATCAATATGATTTTGACTACGAATTATCAGTCTTTGAATCATTTGATCCCTGGATTGTACCTAGTCCTCTAGAGTTTGATGTGCTAGGTGACACCATGCCACTTAGTCCAGTCGAGGCTTCATACATTGTTATTCAATCAGCCTCTCCCTCTTCATATGACCAACATATCTTGGCACCCGACACCTACTCGATGCCATCTTGGTTAAATTCCTTGACGTCTTCTTTTGACTACATTTCTCAAATCTTTCCATCTGACAAATCTATTATGGAAATGCTTAGCATTGACGACATACCTTGGGATGATAACCATCATCGATCCTATTTTCTTCCACCTCTTGAAGAAAAATAGGAAGATATACACCCTATCTCCCCCTCCCCCCCAGATGTTGTTGACTTTCCACAATCACCCATACTTTCTCAAGATACTATTTCTGAGGGGAATTTAGGCAACATTGCCTCTACGGTCGTTAATAAAATTTTGATCAAGGAAGGTGTCATGGAAAATATTAATCTCGATGTTAATTGTTCGCCTGAGGAAGTGGTTTCTTATACTGCTTTATTTAAATAATTATGTGATGTCTTCACTTGGAGCTACAAGGAAATTCCAAGGATCGATCCTTCAACCATTGTGCACGATATTAAAACATACCTAGGTGTAAAACATGTTCGACAGAAACTATGCCTAGTCCATCCTAAGAAGACCGCGCCTATTAAGGTAGAAGTTGAGAAATTATTGAAATATGGCTTCATCTATCCTATCCCTTTGATGGAATGGGTTTCGAATATTGTTCTGGTCACTAAGAAGCAAGGGACCATTCATGTCTGTGTTGATTATAGGGATCTCAATAAGGCTTGTCTAAAAAACAACTACCCTATGCCCTTCATCGACCAGAACATTGATAATTGCGCAGGTAGCGTGATTTTCACTTTCATAGATGGTTTCTCAGGGTACAACCAGATTGACATTTTACCTATTGATCAACATAAGACAAATTTCATCTTCCCATGGGGAACTTTCGCCTATCGGAAACTACCATTTGGCCTCAAAAAAACTGGTGCTACATTCCATCGGGCCATGTCATATGCTTTCCACGATATCAAACATATTGCGGAGCCTTACCTCGATGATTTACCTGCCCATTCATGACGTCGAACAAACCATTTTGGTCATCTATGGGATATTTTTCTTCAATGTCGGTTCTACCACATTCGTTTGAACTCACATAAGTGTATCTTTGTTGTCGAATCAGGTCGAATCCTCAACTTCATTGCTTCCAAGGACAGGATTCGGGTGGATCCCTTAAAAATTAAGGCTATCCTTGGTTTACCTCCACCTAATAATTTGACACAACTCCAAAGTTTGCAGGGAAAAGAAAACTTTCTTTGTTGTTTCATTTGTAACTATGCTGAGATCACCAAAGGATTTATGCAATTGTTGTAGAAAGACACCCCTTTCATCTGGGATGACATTGCTCAATAATATTTTACTTCTCTTAAGTATGCATTGACCAATGCACCTCTATTGCATCCTCTGAATTATACACAGGACTATATCCTTTACTTAGAATCCTCTACTTCCACTAATTCTATGGTGTTAGTTCAAGAGGACCCTATCGGTGAGGAACAAATGATATATTATTTGAGCAAAAGTTTATCTGGTCCAGAGCTCCAATATTCACAAGTTGAAAAGTTGGCTCTGGCAGCTGTCATCACTGTCCAGAGATTTCATCATTACATTTTTCTACGCACCACCAAATTTATCGTGGACTCAAACCCCATGTATCACATTATGACATGTCAATTTCTTGGGGGGAAATATTCTAAATGGATCATCATCCTTCAGGAACTTAATATTGAGTTTGCTAAGTCCAAAGATAAAAAATCCTTGGTGTTTGTGGAGCTTATCTGCGACCTTCCCCATGCTAATGGCGATACTGAGCCCAGAGATTCTCTCCCTGATGAGACTCTATTCCTCGTTAGCATGTCTGACCCTTGGTATGGAGATATCCTTCTTTATCTCTTGACCCAATGTTTTCATCCCGATATCTCTAATGAACAACGTCGTCATATTCGTCATCATTCTCGCCACTACCTTATCATCGGTGACACTTTGTGTCATCGTGGTATTGATAGTATCCTACAAGGATGTTTGACTCATGAAGAGGATGAATGCATTATTAATCATTGTCACCTTGGATCCTGTGGTGGTCATCTTTTTGTGATGGCTACAACTCAGAAAATCTTACGTGCCGACTATTTTTGGCCCTCTATTTTCAAATATTGTATTGAGGCAGTCAAAAACTGCCCACCCTGCCAAGTTTCTCACAAAAAGGCATGCACCCATCACACTTTGTTGCATCCCATTATTTCCATCGACCCCTATGCCAAATGGAGTATTGATTTCATGCAGTGTAATCCTACCTCAGTCGAGGGGCATGGTTACATCATCGTCGTCGTCAATTGCTTCACAAAATGGGTTGAGGCTATGCCTACCTTTTTGAATGATGGTCGTACTGTAGCTCTTTTCTTATTCAACCACATCATCACTCGCTTTGGTGTTCCACATGCCATTGTCATTCATCATGGTTCACACATTCAAAACTAGATGATGAGTGAGTTACATGCCAAGTTGGGTTTTCTCCATGAGAACTCATCCTCATACTATCCTTAATCAAATGGACAAGTTTAAGCTATCAACAAGGTCCTTAAAACCATGATTCAATGTATGGTAGGGGAAAACAAGACATCTTGGAATATGAAAATTTTCTCCTCTCTTTGGGCTTACCGTACTTCAGTGAAAACTGGTACTGGATTCACTCCTTTCTAGTTAGTATATGACATAGAAATTGTTTTACCAATCGAGTGAGAAATTCCCTCGTTGAAACTCAAAGTAGAACTCCTCCCTCATACTTCTGCCAAAGAAGAACTCTTGTTACACCTGACCAGGTTGGATGAAACACGTCGTGTTGTCGCTCTCTTTAATGAGACGTATCAAAAGCGAATCAAGAATCAATATGACAAATCCATCCACCCTCGTACTTTTGCATAAGGAGACCTAGTCCTCGTTTATGACCAGGCTCATGATAAGTTAGGAGCATGTAAGTTAGAACCCCTATGGCATGGTCCTTACCTCATTAAATGTGTTTGACATAGAGGTGCCTACGAGCTAGTTGACTACAACATAATCTACCTCGGTGAGCCTCGAAACGGGGTTTACCTTAAGAAGTACTATGCATAGAACATCTAGCATGCGTGATTTGTACACTATTGTATTTTAGTTTAGTGTGTCTTTTTTTTGCGTGCTTGATTTTTTTCCTTATCCTCTTATACTGTCTTGTGTTTTCATGTGCAGATGACATCTTCCTTTCCTATCTTTGTCAGGTTTGTGGATGGCGCTAGTTGACACACCCAAAACGTTGCTTCTACAACTTGGGTCGTTTACCACTCTGATGAGTTGGTGAGTTCAGGAGGTATTTTCTTAGGATCAGGAACTAACAACATGGAAGAATATCATGTTCTCATCGTAATTTTAACCAAAGCCTCCTCCCTAGGTGTTTCTCATATGATCATTAACCTAGACTCTCAACTCGTAGTCTGTCAACTTTAATCTACGGTATTCACAATCCTATCCTACTACGTCTCCACTTACGAGTTCGTCGTCTTTAACGAATGTTTGATTTTATCGAATACAGACACATACCAAGAGAACTCAATACCATTTCAAATTCGTTAGCCAATTACATCATGGATTGGTATCTCACACATATATAAGGTTTCATAAAGAAAATAAATCATAAATCACATGTAAATTAAAACACATCACATTAAAAACATCATTTGGCACTGTAAAAACTCGGATATGTATATATATACGGTGTGACAGAAAATATTTGATTACATCAATATAGTACATAGAAGGGAAAAATGTTGGGTCCTCGTGCCCATAACATCATCATAAAGACTATACAAAAAATAGCAGTGAGATCCTAGTCCTCCCACATCACATTGTGCTCTAAGTAGAACACCACCGCATGGGTTACTCATCTCAGTAAAGAGTTAATACTCTCAAGGACTCCCACTGTGTGTCTCTTCAAGTGAAAGGGTACGTCCTCCCTCTCAAGTGGACGGATACCCATCATGAGACCACAGAGGTTTGTCTCCACCTCTCGGAGACCCCCTACCGCTACCTCAGGATCTACTGCTATCTGAGCCTCCTCATGGCTCCCCAATGTCAGTATCTCTGTCAGACATGTTTCTCCCTTGTCTGCATGATGAAATGATACATTCGTTAAAAAATATTTGACGTACCCAAAACATTATATAAGTTTTAAAATCAAAAAACACTTGACAATATCATTTTTGGTTTCTTACCTAACGCGTCCCAGTCCACCACATCTGGAAGGACCAGGTCCATGCTTCCCCAAAAATCCACTTCGGCATATGGGAAGTCTTATATCCTAATTAATTGGCATCCCATCCAAGTGAAGAGGTCACCAGTGAACTTGAACTCTATCTTTGATCCTAATCTCGAAGACAGGCTAGTCCATCGCTCCATACGTGGTTCTCCCACTGGTCGTACTGTTAATGAAATATGGGGTTGCATATAAGGAATGTGTTCTAAGAATAACGAAACCAAGAATGAACCGTATCCGAACTGCTTCTGCTACCCTGCTCTGCATCTCGTAATCTGCTCCTTCACATTCTGAAGGAACCCTGCACTCTAGTTAAATAGTGTTGGCTCTAGACACTGTAAACCATAGGCCACCTATGATCTTGAAACTAAGTGCGAGATGGTACTTCTTTCTATACTCGTAATGGAAAATAGAATGGACCGAAGAGGTAAATCCATGATGTCTTTGATTTCGATTCTACCTCTTACTAATCTCGATCCCGGGACACAATGGTTTTCCAGGTACTCATCTACAGGCACGAGAAGTGCCCTCTGTCTGGATAAAATAATGGGGGGCCCTCTCTTTGAGAGGCCAGTCAGGAAGTACACACTTCTTCCAAATCAATGGTAAGAAGCTACATTCCAATTTGGAACCCTTGTTCTGCAACATTCCACAACCCGATCATATACTCGAGAAGAAGAATCTCTTTCTTCATCTTTTGAATTTTGAAGAACATTAGGAGACCGCAATTCCTCAAGGCAGCCCTTGATTGGGGACTTTGTAAGGTGGCCACATCATCAATCTCCTTCTCTCTTCATTTCCACTCGATCATGACTTTTGTCGAATTTACCTACAGTCATCAACAACCAAAAGTCATTAGTCATGCTTTTTCAACAATTATTGGGCAATAAAAAACATTTTAAAAACATGTATGCTCTTTTTATGAGGCCAACACCCCCTTTACATGCACACCAGGGCACCAACACTCCCTTAAGATGGCCACCAAAGCACTGTGGAAAACGATAACACTCCCCTTCACATATTGAAGGGGCACTAGAGGTTTTTGGGTGTTTTTATGTGTGTTTTGGGCAAAGCCCTTTAACCTCTTACACCAGATCACTAATTCCCTTCTTTTCATCTTGGAGGAATGCTGGGAAAATTGGGCAGCAGTCCCACTAACAATCTAGAGGTGTGCCGAGCCATTTTGAGCACTTATGACATCCCAAGGCATCATTTTTTGAACCTAATTTTTGCCCAAAAATGAAATCAGTTATAATGAGGGGTAGAGGGTACATACCCTAAAAGAATTGGCAATATTTCCCAATATCCACACAAAATATGATCAAGGTGCGATTGCAGCCTACAATCACCACTTGAGTGGATATCCTAATTTTTGGCAACTAAGTACCTTGGTCAAAGTGTGGCATTTAGATTTTCGACCTCAGAAATGGGTCACAGGTTGGATGCCCTCACAAGATTTAGGTGACTCAAGGAGGGATGCATAGAACAATTGGACCTCGACCTTCGATCCTTCACGGGTATCTCCATACCTTATGGTGTAGGAACACTTGACTTGGAGGATTTGAAAGTTCCCTATTTCTCAACTTCTATTGTTTGAAAATGTGAGAATCTGATAACAGGGGGTTATTTGGATTCCTACGCCCAAGATCCTACGTAGACTAAAAAAATTATTTTGGCACCTCCTGTGGAGGAAAATTTAGTGCGTTTTTAGAAAACATTTAGATGTGGTGGGCTGCGAAATTGGGGTCATGGACCAACCTCATTTGAATTAATTGGGTGTGGATAATTTCTAAAGAAGTAGTTGGATCTTTCAGAATTTTGTTGGAGAAAACCTACTTCGACCTCCACTATTCTAATAGAAATTATGTGTGTGAGGAGTGGATTTTGTGTGCAAGAAAGTGACAAGTGTGCAAATATTTTAATAAGTTAAGTGTGTGATTGCAACATGTGGAATTCATGTGGTCCATACAAATCTTATTTACCTAGCTTACTATGTGTCTTTGGTAGAACCTTGCAGGATATTTAAAGCCCTGAAGAACTACCAATGTGGACATATGTGTAATATTCCAGATATAGAAAAGTATGAAGAATAGAAATAAAAAGCTAGAAATGGCAGATGAACAACAATATAACCAGGACAACAACACAATAATACCAAAATGATACAAGAATAACCTGAGAAACAACACTTTGATTACTGATAGAAATGTTCACTTGCCTCTTCGAGGGGGAAACCTCCAACAGAATAGAGCTTTATTAAAATAGTATCCAAGACAAAAATTCTCATAACCTCGACTCCTATTTATACTCAATATTTCTATCAAAAGAACCATCTAGAGGAAGATCATTCTAGAAGAGGAAGTTTCTATTAGGTCTTATTAAATTGGACTTATTCTTCCTTATTGCTAGGCCTTATTAATATTAACCTTTATTACATGGAAATATATTATTATACCTACGTGAGGGGTTATGTCCCTAACATGTCCTCCCCCTTAAAAACATCCTTGACCTCAAGGATTGAGATGAGGAAATTGTTGTAGAATGGTAGTTGGTTCCCAACTCGCAGCTGTTGGAGTTGTATCTTTCCACTGGACTAACACTTCCTTGATGGTTCACTAACAGAGACGATGCTCACGCTCATCCAAAAATTCTAGTGGATGTATCCAAATGGATCCTTCTTCATCCAACTCGGGAAGGCTGGTTTGAGTTTGGCACTTAGTTCCAATCACCTTTGTTATCACTGAAATTTCATCTGCAACATTGCACGCAAATAGTTACAAAAACACACCAATGAAAATAATAATTAGTTCACCTGCAACAATAAAATGCATTTCAAAAGGGAAAAAAATACAATTGGAAAAAAATTGACATGCGCAAAATCACTAAAGGAAGCGTGTGCATAGTGCACAGGCCAACAAAGCCCTCCAAGCACACAATGCGCCAAATGCGTGAATGTGTAAGAGAAAATCCATGCACTCATGTGAACGACACTTTTATGATTCTTGTCGGCCCCCCAACCACTTATGGACCAGCTCACAACCTGATTCGACCTCCATATTTGAGATAAATCTGAATGGTGTGCTGGTCAAGGACCAAAGGGTTCTCTAAAAGGCCCCTTGTTCACACTAAGAACTATAAGGTAGCTAGAGAGGTAGTGGGGGGGGGCAGAGGGCCCATAGTGATAATAGTGGAAGTCATTCAATGTAAGGTGGTCTAGGTCCACTATATTATTAAATAAGGCCCACTAGGGTAGTTAGATATAATAAATGGGTAATTAGATATAATAAATGTAAGAGGAATTCATAGAAGGTTCTACTTCTAGAAGATTCCTCCTCTAGAATGTTCTGAGGTGATGGTAGCACTATATAAAGGGGTTCAAGCAATGTAATGAGATATGAAGAGAAATATTGTATTTGGAGTGGTATCTCAATAGGAGGATGCCCCATCGAAGAGGCAAGTGAACACGAGAGGATCCCTTCCATAATATGATCCATTGTATGATGTTCCCCTACCTCAAGGGTTTGATATTAATAAAGGATAATTTGCATGTTGTTCTTGTATATCTATTGTGATGATTTGGTATTTAGTCTTTGGTTCTTAACAAGTGGTATCAGAGCACTTTCCTTGGTAGACATTGTGGGCAAATATTTTTTATTTTTGCAGATTGTTTTTTCGGAGAAGAAAAAGAGGGCCGTGACATTCCAGAAATTTTTAGTATATTTTTGTGAACAACTTGCAGAAACAGGTTTTATATCTGAGTTCCTCTCAGAAAAACACCCAAGTTAAAAAAATAAATCATCAGAAACGAAGTTTGGGAAGTCAAAATATTGAAGTTTTAAAATCTGCAATTTTTCAAGGGTTTTTCCACGGACGACGGTGCAATTTTTTTTTTATTTTCGTAGCATATGGAGGCCAAATTTGCCCAAATAAATTATATATATGAGTTCCTCTCACAATTTCACCCAATTTCAAAAAACAAATCAGCCAAAACGGAGTCCAGAAAGTGAAATTATGAGCATTTTAAATTCAACCGTTTTTGAAGGTTTTCCGAAAAATGCTGTGATTTTCTGCTTTAACTTATTGTTCTATTTTTTGGGTTTTTTCATGATGGATGTGGGACCGAAGAGTTCATAGGGTGTTGATATGGCTATTTCCTCTCAAACCCTCAAGGGAATTCTTGAGTCATTCAAATCCAAATTGTATGACACATTGGATGCTAGATTGCATGACCTTGCAAAAATGGCCTCAATGATAGTTTCCGTAGTATTCAAGATTCATTGGATAACATGCAATAGGTATTTCTTATGGAAGACATAAGGGATGAATATAATCAAGAAATATATGCTTGGTATGATTTTGAGGCCGATTGTGATGATTGGTATATGGATAGTTGTCATTTTTGGGATGACAAGCACTTTCATATTTTATTTGATGACTCTAATCCTATAAGGTAGCTAGAGAGGTAGTGAGGGGGCCCAGAGGTCCCATAGTGATAATAGTGAAGAATATTGTGATTGTACAAGCAAGGATTGTTTGAGGAGTTTTATCCTTCCATAAGGATTAATATATGGTGTTACCCTATCTCAAGGGTTTTCTCTATTTCTTGTGTTCATGTTATGGTGAATGGTTTATGGTTTATTCTTGGTTATTTCTAAGTACATTTGCAGATCTGGTTTAGGTACTTAACAATTGGTATCAGAGAACTTTCCTTGGCCAAAGAAGGGAAGATTGGTTTTCTCTTTTTGCAGAATTTTTTCTAGGGAAGAAAAAGAGGGCGATGCACTTCAGGTTCAGATCTGAAGCTTTATGAGTTGAATTTGGAAACAAAAATTGAGTATTTGAATTCCTCTCGAAAAAATTCCCAATTTCAAAAAAAAAAATCAGCTTAAATGGAGTTCGGGAAGTAAATTTATGAGCATTTTAAATTCAACAGTTTTTCAGGGTTTTTCCGGAAAAAACTGCGATTTTCTGTCGTAACTTATTGTTCTATTTTTGGGGTTTTTTCATAGCAAGATGTATTTTACAGGGAAATGTGATGGCCCTAGTATTGAATCATTCATTAAAGAAAGAAAGTCAGCATGGGAAGATAATTGGTCCCATTGGGTAGATCTCAAATTGCAAGGTGATGCTGCCATTTGGTGGAAATCACTGGATTATAA
Source organism: Picea engelmannii (assembly GCA_009831015.1). Lineage (NCBI taxonomy): Eukaryota > Viridiplantae > Streptophyta > Pinopsida > Pinales > Pinaceae > Picea > Picea engelmannii. The sequence continues at coordinate 748,518 of ML780883.1, read as the reverse complement.
GGAGATGATGACACTCTCCAATGGAGAATTTAAAAAAATATTGTTAGACAAGTGGTCTCATGGAGAAAATAACGATAAAGAGATAACCAAGAGTTTATTTTCATGTGAAAAATCTATATTATAGGTTCATGGTTGTATTCATAAAGAAAATATCATTGTTTCTATTAACCCTAGTTGTATGCATAATTTTATCAATGTTCAGTTGGTTAATAGATTGCAAGTTCCAATAAATAATATTCAAAGCACACATGTTGAGGGTGAAAATGTTCAAATTTTTAAAGATTGGAAGATTACCATGGATAGATATGTGTTGCATTCATATTTTTATGCTATGGATATGGATGAAGTGGATATTGTTTTGGGATATCCTTGGATAGAATCAGTGGGTACCATTAATATTAATGTGAAAAAGAAGTTTTTAAAGTTGTGGTACAAGAAAAAGAAAATCACATTGCAGGATGTGTCTCTTAGTAAGAAAGATGTACCCATGGAAGCTAGCAAAGAAGTTATTGCCCGGTCTAAAGTTGAATTAGAGGTAGACTCTACAGAAGGAGATGAAGCAAAACTACAAGAAGGACATAATCAGGAAGCTAAGGAGGTCATTGAATCAAAGGCACAAAGTGTTGCAGATTTGAAGAAAAAAGAACAAATTCCTACAGTTGTTGTATATCACCATCCACATCATATAGAGATCGAAAAGTCATCAAGGCAAGGGCATGTGCTTCAACACATTTATGCACCAACAGGGCACTGGATAGGAAACTGATCTAGAGGTGCATGGAGGACTACCGAAACTACGGGAAGAGCTCAAGCTACAGAAACAATCCCATGGAAACCCTGACATGATGCAGATAAAGATCAAGGTGGAAAGGTAGCAAATAGACATCATGTTCAACTTCCACTGGGATGGATGGATGGTCATACTTGGTACCAGTTGGCTACATTTATTATCCGGTCATATTGTATGGTTTCTTCTCATGTTTCAAGGATGAAGCATGTGAAGGGGGATGGAATGTAGTATACCTCGAGAGGTAATATGGGGTACCTAGGGAGGTACCCAATGGGAATGTAGTTATGTGTTATTAATGAAATTCATTTAATATTTGAGAATGTGGTCATTCAATGTAAGGTGGACTAGGTCCACTATATTAATAAAGGTTCACTATAGTAGTTGGATGTAATAAATGTGAGAAGGCTCTCTAGAAGGTTCCTAGGATATAGGGAGAGCTATATAAAGAAGTGTAGGCAATGTAATGAAACATAGTGAAGAATATTGTGATTGTACAAGCAATGATTGCTTGAGGAGTTTT
>ML780883.1:714549-747158 GCA_009831015.1 Picea engelmannii | reverse complement strand
GATTGCTTGAGGAGTTTTATCCTTCCATAAGGATTAATATATGGTGTTACCCTACCTCAAGGGTTTTCTCTATTTCTTGTGTTCATGTTATGGTGAATGGTTTATGGTTTATTCTTAGTTATTTATGAAGTATATTTGCAGATCTGGTTTAGGTACTTAACAAGAACCAATTATATTTTTTCTTGAAGAAATTCTATAAATGAAATCCATGGGTGCACTAAGAAACCAATATATTCATAGTATTGTTATGCTACCTCAATTCCCCCTTGAGAATCATCTCTTCTCCTTGGAGCATTCAAGCACCATTGCAATAGGCCATTCCACTCACCTCTTAAGGGAATAGGCATTCAGTTTATTCATAATTTATCATTTTTATTTCATTGTAAGAACAACTCTCCATTAGAGAACTCAAGATCTCTCCCAAGGAGGAAGAGGGGACTCATAAGTCCTCATTTTTCTCTACAGTGTTTTTCCTACTAATATAGTTATCCATTGGTGGCATAATCTTGGTAATTGGTTGATTGTTTATGGTTCTAAGTTTCTTATGCATTCTAGTTTTTATTTTCTTAGTTGCTTTAGTTTTTTATTTGTTTATTACATGTGTTCATCTTGTTTAACCCACTCATGAACTTCTTTCTGGTCTAGCAGGCCCAACTAGGAATGCAAGTGCCCTTGTTTTGCTCACCCAAGTGACAAAATGGGCACAACAACCTTATTTAAGAAGGAAACATGAAAAACATGATGGAGCTTAGAATGACTAGGAAAAGATAACTGATAGGCCACCTATCCCACATGCTTGAGAATGGTATAAGGACCATAAAATTTGGGTGCTAGTTTCTAACAATGGCTAGCCTTGAGGGAATTTTTCTTGTAAGGTTGGAGTCGAAGAAACACCTGATCCCCTTCTACAAATTGACATTCAAAGTGACCTTGATCTGCTTGTTTCTTCATGCAATTCTGGGCCATGACCAAATTCTCTTTGAGGGTATGAAGAATAGCCTCTCGAACTATAAGCATTTGGTCAACTTCCTGGACCTTCGAGACACCTAGAAAATATGAGAAAACTGAAGGTGGTTTTGTCCATATACTGCTTCAAAAGGATTCATGCGGGTAGCTATATGGTATGAAGTGTTGTTCCACCATTTAGCTAGTTGTAACCATTGATCCCACTGACTTTTCCTTTTCGATGAAAAACACCTCAAATATGTTTCCAAACACTTGTTGACAATTTCATTTTGAGCATCAGTCCGGGGATGATAAGTTATGTTGAGATTCAATTGGGTGCCTTGTAGATTGAACATTTCTTGCCAAAAATTGTTGGTGAAAGTTGGATCACAACTAGAAACAATAGAATGCGACATGCCATGAAGCTTGAAAACATGATCCATGAAAAGTTGAACCACATTGGATGTTGTAAATGGGTGTTGAAGAGAAAAAAAATGATCATAATTGGAAAGCCAATCAACTACTACCATGATGACTAATTTATTTACTGATTTAGGTAAGCCTACAATAAAATCCATAAAGAGATCCCCCCAAATAGCAGGTGGAATTGGAAGCAGTTGTAGTGTGCTAGAAGATTTGATTGTTTCTCCCTTGTCGTGTTGAAACACATCACATTCAGCCACAAAATTAGGAATGTTCTATTTCATACCATCCTAGAAAAAAGAATGTTTGGCCTGGTCATAGGCTTTGATAAACCTGAAATGCCTAGTTGTGGGTGTAGCATGAAGCTCAGAAAGTACCGTGGATTTAATTTTTTACCGTTTACTTAAATACAAACAACCTTTGTATCAAAGCTCATCATTGAGCCAAGAGTAATCTGGGGAAACTGGAAAATTGGACTACAATTTTTTTATCAGATGCAAAATTTTGGGATTGTATAGCCATTGCTGATGAAGAGCTTAGAGCCAATTTGGTACAATGAAGGAGAGAGAAAAAAGAGACCCTTCATCTTCATATTTTCTGGAAAGTGCATCAACAACCACATTGTCTTTTCCTTTTTTGTAAATGATCTCATAATCATATACAAATATCTTAGTCACCCATTTTTGTTTCTGTGGGGAGCAAAGGCGTTGTTCCAGAAGATACTTGAGGCTTTGATGATCTGTCTTAATTTGGAAGTGTTTCACCAATAGATAAAGGCACCAAAGATCAACAGCATGCAAAATAGCCAACATTTCCTTTTCATAGATTGATTTTCCCAAATTTCGCTCAGACAGTTGTTTTTGGTAAAGGCCAAAGGCCAACCCTCTTGCATAAGGACAACACCAATTCCTTTCTTAGAAGAATAAAATTTGAGGACAAAGGTATTTATTAAATTAGGAAGGGGCAGGAATGGAATGGTGCACATGGCCATATTCAAGGTTTGAAAATCCTGAGCAGCTGTTGGAGTCCAAGTGAAAGAATTCTTTTTAAGGACTGCAGTGAGAGGTGTTGCAATATTTCCATAATTCTTAACAAACTTGCGACATTAACCTATTAAACCCAAAAATCCACGCAAGATTTTGAGAGTCTTTAGGTGAGGCCAATCTTGCATTGCTTCAATATTTTTAGGATCCACCCTGATGTCAGCCTTGCCAACAAGATGACCCAAGTACTCGACTTTCGAGGCACCAAAAGCACATTTAGATTTTTTGAGGAAGATTTGGTTCTCAGAGAGTAGATGGAGAAATCGATGCACATGAGAAAGATGGGTTGTCTATTTTTTACTATAGATGAGTATATCATCAAAGAAAACTAAGGAAAAATGATGGATAAAAGGATGAAGACATGATTCATGAGGATTTGGAAAGTGGAGGAAGCATTACACATGCCAAAGGGCATGACCAGAAACTCATAGTGGCCCTCATGAGTTTGAAATGTAGTATTAGGAATGTCTTCCTCTTTCATATGTATCTGGTGGTAGCTAGAATAAAGATCAAGTTTAGTAAAGAACTAGGCACCACTCAATTCATCCAAGAGGTCATAAATGACAAGGATGGGAAATTTGTCTTCAATGGTGAGTTTGTTGAGGGCACAAAAGTCATGACACATGCACCAATAACCTTATTTCTTAAGGAATATGACCATAGGAGAAGACTAGGGGATCATACTAGGGGAGATAACACTTGCATTGAGCAGTTCTTGAACAATTTTCTCAATTTCCTTTTTTGGGGAAAAGGGGTGATGATAGGGACAAATATTAGGAGGAAGGACACATGGGACAAGGGGAATGGAATGATCATGAACACCACAGGAAGGAGGTAGTCCCTGGGGAGTGGAAAAAAATACTTGATGTTTAGAGAGGATGGATTGGAGGTCCTACAGCACAGAGGGTGTCTCAATTGCTTGTATGGCATGGAGTTGGGCAATAATTCCAGAATGACCTTTTTTTAGCATATTTTCCATGCGATGAGAAATAATGATCTCCGGGGAACCGATTGTGATTCTTTGGAACTTATATGGTTGGACCTCCTGGTTGAATTGCATGGTTAATTCCTTAAAATCCATGAGAATGGGACCTAAAGTCCTTAGCCATTCTGAAACCAACACAATGTCACAACCGCCCATGTCGATAGCAAACATATGAGATTTCAGGTGGTATTCATCAATTTGGAGATGCACATTTTCACAACGCCCTCCACATTTCATGGACCTGCCATTGGCAATCATGATTTGAAAATTATTGACTCCCAGATATAGCAATTAGTTTCTTGGGCAATGCGGTGATGAATAAAATTATGGGTTCTTCCACTATAAACAAGAATGATAACCTTCCTATGCTTGATGTAACCAATTAGCTTGAGGGTTTGGGGAGCAAAGAATCTAGTGAGAGAATTTATGGAAATGCCCGGTTCTACTTCAAGAGGGTCTAAGGAAGGGGTTATGTTAGTGGGTTTAGGTGACACAGACACAAAGGGACCCTCAACATCCTCTTCTAAAACATCCTCCGATACTTCCATAAAAATATTTTGTTCCTTACACTTGTGTCCTGGAAAATATTTGTCATCATAACTATAACAAATGCCTTTCAGTTAGCGTTTAGCCATTTCATCCCTGGTCAATTTCTGGATCTTTAGTGGAGTAGAAGGAGTGGGAGTTACTAGTTTAGTGAGAGGAATAAAGGAGGGTTTTTCAATTTTGAGAAGAGACAACCTGTTGTCCTTCCTTAGATATTTTAGTAGCGTCCAACGAAATCTGAGGTCGAGCCATGAGGACATGGGAACGAATATCATCCTTGAGTCCCTCTATACAAAAATCCAGTCACTCAAAAGAAGCTATAAAGTCTTCCAATATGCCAGGTTGTTTCAAATTTGTCAAACGACCTAAATGGTTGGTGTTAGTGTCAAAGCATTCATAAAGCTCTGCCACAAAGTTTGTCCAAGCCACATACCCTTGGCGGGCAATTTTTCTCAATTTCCACCATTGTGAACATCCTTTATCTATATGGATAAAACCATACCGGAGTTTTTCCAACTCACCCATAATTCCATACAAAGAGAAATAATGTTCCATTTGAGTTTCCCAGCCAGTGGGATCCGAGCCATCAAATTTGGTCACATCCACATGTGGAAGGCGTAGTTCACGCTGAAAGTGATGGGGCTGAAAATTATGGGAATGAGAGGAAGTTTCACCTTCGGTATTCAAAGGTGGGTCAAATAAGGGAAGATCTACAAGGAAATGCAGCATGTTCGTAGTGATCGATTCAAGTTGGGTAGTCATGTCTTATTTGTGGTATTGTTTCAGTTCTGTGATTGAGGCAGCGATGGATGAATAAATTTTTTGACTGATGGATACATTATTGGCACTAAGTTGTCACACTTGTTGTTGGGTTTCTGTGAAATTAGAGTGCAAGGTATTGAAGCAAGCTTCCAAGTCTTGGCTACTGGTATGGGCCATGATTATGAGGGAACATGAAAAGGGGTGGGTGGGACCACACAGAAAATGAGTTATGGGTGAAGTGTATCACAATGATCAGTGAGACGATTTGAATCCAATGGGGTAAATCCCAAATGAGGGTGTTGGAAGGGGGATGAGTGTTATAACCCTAATTTTCACCAGACATGCTTACTTGACATCAAGCCATCTCAGATTCCTTCTTTGCCAAAACACTGTTGAACAACTCTTCTTAAAAACCCCTTTTATAGAAACCCACACACCTGTTGACGGGCGAAATTGACCGTCCGTCAACTTAGAGAGTGGAACCGGTCCAGGGTTGTCTAATAACCCAAGCCGTTTGGAATGAACCACCCTGACGGGTTTAATAACTCCGTTGGCCGCTCTAAGGTCCTAAGAAAACCAAAGAGAAAACTAATCTAAACTAATTAATCTAACTAAAACAAATGAAATAAACTAAACTAAATAAAACAATCTAACTAAAACTAAATACAAGAAACTAAACTAACTAACAATAAATAAAACAACTATTACTAATACTAAAACAAACTAATACACTAATCTAATTAAAACAAACTACTAAATAAATTAAACTAAAACTAAATATAAACTACTCTAACTATTCTATATACAAACTACTAATTACTATTATACTAACTCTACTAATTAATTGCCTAATTACTAATTGAATTACAACTTATTCACAAATATACATTATCTACAACTTGCAGATTTGAATAAAACCTGTAAAAATCATTTGTTTTCTGCCCTAAGACAGCTAGAGATATATTTATGATTTTATGATTTTATGAATAAGAAATAAAACTTACTGAAATTAAACGATATAATATATTTACTGAAATTAAACAATCCAATATACTAATTCTACCTATAGATCTAACTAAACTAATATATGAACTAAACTACTAAAAAAAACAGTAAACAAACAAGTAACTAACTGACCTGGAAACGCTCCCAATTCGTCCTGTGTATGATGACTTCGAAGCTGGTCGGAGGAAGGAAACTCGCACCGGGTAATCCAGAAGCTTCTCGTAAACGATAGGTTGCGCTCCTCTTTAAGTTTATTTACAGGACAAACGAGACGTAAAAAATCATAACAATTATATGATTTATAAATCTCTGCAATAAGGGAAACCTGTTATGAAAAAACTTATACTTAATAATCTAACTTATGAAGAAGAGAAACCTGTCATTCACAAACTGAATCAAGTAATTGCTATGTTTTTTTATATGCTTGGAAGAATTCAGATATGGATTATATTGATTGAATTATATCATTTGCAAGAGATTAAGATAGCTAAAGTAGTCATTAACCAAAGGCAAATAGATACACATAAACATAAAACAAAATATTGATATCATGAAAAGCTAAAGCTGTAGCAGAATATCAAATTCAGTCTCAGTCTGCCTTAAAATTCCATATCCTTGTTCTCCCATGAATGAGGATATCATTATTACAAAAATAATAAGTATTTATAAGTTTCTCCACAGGGTAAAACCTCCCTGTGGATAGTATCAAATTGTTTACATAATCTGGGAAGATATTCCCAAAATCAACTAAACTAGGAAATTAAAATGCAAGTAAAATATCTCAAATATCCTCTAACTGCTCATCAAATCCACTGCAATTTCGAATTCATCTGCAATAGACCAATCATAACAAATTAGAAAGGTATTTTATTAGCAAAACAATAAAAATCTAATCTTACAGACTTAGCGACAGAATCGTCTGATTTTGTAGCTAGTCTAAAATAATGTGCAGGATCAGAATTGAAATCAAATCAAATCTTTTGAAAGAACCAAATCCAATTATCTTCCAATGATCATTTAAAATGAATCACTCAAGATTCAAATGACTTTATCATTCAAGATTAAACAAAATCAAAAGCGATTCAATCGAAAACAGGGGTAAGAATACTTTGTTTCTCTATTACCATAAAATCGGGTCAAACAGTGACAAGACTGTTTCATATCCAAATGAAATCGATAATGAGTTATATCATATGTGATACGATCTAATCCAACACAAACATTTTCCACTCGTTATAGCTATAATGAAATAGCAAAAGATTCACATCGTTTAATCGAATACACAGATGGAAAAATTGTTTCGATTATGTGTAAAAGAAATCATAAGTAACAGCATCAACCCAACCAAATTTGTGATTGATCCTTTCACAGTCAACAGACAGGATCGATTAATTATGATCACAATCTTAATAGAATCAACAGAAGTTATAATTGAAAACTGGGAAAATAATCAAAACAAATCACGACTGAGTTTAATATGGAAATAGATCGTGAATCTGGGTATAGTCAAACTCGCTCTACGAATCAAATTCAAACATCATATTCATTGCAATATGAATCCGACTGATAACATGGTGGAACTAACAGCAAACCAATGTGAATTAACCGACTGAGTCTATAGCATAGTTGTTATGAATTGAATCTATTCACGATTTGGGTGAATTTGTACAGAATCACATCGAAAATAATCCGAATTGTATTCCTATTGCTCGAGGGTCATATGGGACATAAAACCATAACAATTAACCATATCAAAATTGTTGCCAATCATAGCGTATGCATTATAACCAAATCGAATCGAAATGTGATTGTGTTTAAAATTGAAATGCCAACTTAGAATTCACTTATGCCAACTTAGAATGCAGAGGCTGTTCAATTATGCCAGCTTAGAATTCACGACAGTTGTGGCTGATTCTACATTTTTAAACAAGATGGAGCCTGTCGTCCTTTGTTTCTTATCAGCGGCTTGCAGCTTAGCCTTTTGACTGGTAAGCAGTGCAACCTGGTCCTCCAAAGAGTGAATTATTGACTGTAGAATCGAAACATCAAGGTAATATCTTTCTAACCACGAGCTGCATTGATCACAAGGTGGCACTGTAGGTTTTGACAGAGCAGGAGAGGGTTTGGATGAATGATCGGGGGCTTCAGAAGGCAGCGTAATGCCTGGGTAATTAGGGTCGTCCTGTAGGCAAGGGGGTAGGTTTGACACAAAGTCATACGAGGGTTCGGCACACAAACCTTGTGAATAGGGGTATTCACTAGCCAAGAAACACTCCACTTCCGAATCGGAGTCCTCACTCAACACGATAGGGTTTGGATCGACAGGGGGTTTTGGCTTACTTCTTGCCATTCGCGAAATTAAACGGGCATTATTTTTTCCTTTGGAATTTACAGTGGGTTTCGCTTTGGGCTTCTTGCCCAAAGGCTTAACAGTCTCAACACCCTTAGTCACAGAGTGGGGTAGGTCGATAGGTGAGTCGGGCAAGGGTTTAGGTAGCGGGATGTTGTAGGGTACTGGGGGTATAGCCTTGTCCTCGCTCACCACAGGTTTGTCAACCTGTGGAGGGTTCGAATCCTCAAAACCGTTGTGAGCCATGAAACTGCTCCAACAATCTCCGCGCAGACTCAAATGGTAGACCACAATAATCTTAACTAGCCCATAATAAAAAAAGGCTACTATCAGCCTGGTTCCTTTTGTATTTCTTTAACATTTTAAACAGGCTTCTATGTAAATAATAGGGCATATTGAGCTCATAACCCATAAAAACCATAATCAAACGAAGGTGGTGTAAGAAAACAAACTCGTACCGACCTTCCCAGGTGATAAACTGTTTGATTATCATCAATAAATCATGCCAACGTTGTTTAAGCATCGTTACTGGCAAACCTTTATCACAGGAGGTGATTTTTCGTGACTGAAAGAGCAGTGTCCACGGGACCTCCTCTACTTTGAAATTCTTGGACCATCGTTGTCCTGTGGCAGGCAAACCCATAGCCAAACTGAGAAACTATTCATCAATTTCCAATTGAACATCGCCGACCTTGGCTCGATAGCCATCAAAGGTCAAAGCGAATTTCCAAGCTACGCAGAGGTTAAAACCCTCGAATTTTTGTACAAATGAAAGCCACCCAAATTCCTCGAGGTCACTGCGGGCACTGTCGAACATCAACAGGGCCTGGCTCCCATTGGGTTCAGCTCGGACGACTGGGGCCATGGTGCGAGCACATGGTAAGGGTTTGGTTCGAATTTACCAACGCACAAGAGCAGAGTCATTCGGTCTAACAACAATGAACGATCAAAGGGGAGAGCATTAATGTGCGCATGCAAGGGTGGTGGAGTTATTCACCTCGATGCACAATAGTTATGGTAAAGTACAACCGCCAAGTTCGACCTCTGTTCAAACAATCATAGCATAGTTTAAAACCAATCGTTTTCCAACCAAAGAATCAAATGGTGAGTGATATGCCAACGTGCCATTAACTATAGTTTTTCAAACCAATGTCATTCAACGTGAAATCAAACCCAAATGTTAACCATCCGCCATTGTATAAATGTTTAATCAAAAGTTTTAAACCATTATGCCAATCGATACTCATAAAATTGACAAGCCAACAGCCATAAAAAGATTATCATAAGGATCACATCATATATATAAAAAAAAAAAAAAACCATGACCCCTATGCAATTCAATGACTAGGCAAGTCACAAAAATATAAATCTATATGCTCAATGCCTCACAAGTTTAATAAAATCAAGTTATGCAAATATAAGAATGTCCAAATAGGCATAGTTCGAAAATCCTTTCAGCCACATAACGATAAACCAAAGGTAAGTGTCATTCAAAATATCAATAAAAGGATAACGACAGTTCAGATAGTGATCGAAATATGACCTCGAAAGGAGAAGTTTTCATGCTTACAGTCGTGAAAACTTAATGGAAACAAATTTGCAAGTGTCGCAAGAAATGAAAATATCGTCTATTTGAAAAATGCGATGAAAATTTGAAGTTCGGAAGACGTAGGTGTAGGCAGCTTATAGGATAATAGAAAAAATTGAATTGGCTGCCAACAATGGTGACACACTAGGAGAAGCAATTATCTCTGCACAAGTACAAATTCAGATTAGGACAACAAAAAGATCTCAACTCAAAATAACAACCAGAAAATCGTACTAACATCATCATTGATCATTTTTTTTTTAGCAGTGTTTTAAAAGATGAAAACCAATAACAGTCTTAAGATCAGCAAGTCACGATATTAAATATAAAATCTTCGATACTGTTGGGATGGCCACTGCTGTCAGCAGGTGTCCATAGCCTCGACAGGGTTTCCATTTAACCCACTCTGACATCTGTATCCTGTCAAGAAGTTCTAGATCAGAATAAAGGACATTAAAGAGGTTTCTCATATTTTTTACAGATTTTCATGTACCCGACATTGCTTCGCTGCCAGCGGGCCTATTCAGTACCCCGGCGAAGTTGTCTTGGTGCCATGCTTGCATTTACCCGCTGCCAGCAGACTTGTTCAGTATCCCGACGGGTTTACAAGCACTTCCCACAGCTCTTATTAATAATTTTATTTTGTTTTTCTTTTGTAGATATATAGCTGAGCGGGGTGACGCTAAAAGTCTTGATATTTTAACATATTTTTTCAGACCTCATCAGAATTTTTAGCATCATCCTTTATTCAGTTCCAGAAATGTTTTATTTATAAAAACAACTTCCTACGACAGGGAGACATCTTTTGAGTCATTCCTTTACGAAAAAGGGACAGTGTAAAAAGATAATAGATGATCATGACAAACTTTGCTCAGAGATTGAATCAGTAACTTCTTTCAAACAACAAAATTTTCCAACTTAAATATCAATTTAGCAATATATCACTGATGTTTGTACAAACTTTCAGAAGTTATTTCAGCAAAGAAATTTTTCTATGGTCTTTGTATGAATGGCTCAGTGTACAGGTATGCGTATTTTTCAAAAAACACAAAAACTGATCAATTCAAATCAAAACCAAAAGAAAACGAAAAATGAAAACAAAAAAAGAAATATTTACATAATATACAAGGGTAATTATCAAGCAAAGTATCTTTTCAGGGCATGGCCATTCACCGGATAGGTTTCAAGCTGCCCTTCAAGATTCTGTAATCAAAAGGAACTAGGACCCAACTTTTCGGAAATTAAGAATGGCCCAAGCCATAAGTTTTGAAACTTGGTGTGCTCACCCTTTCCTTCGTGTGGTTTGTCCCACTTCAAGACGAGATCGCCTACTTGAAAATTCCTATCAGAAGCAGAATTAGAATCGAACCAGCTTTTAATCAATTGTTGATGTTGATCTAACTTATGCTTAGCTTGGGCTCTCACTTCTTCTAACTTCATCAAAGCGTTAATTCGGTTTTCTAAAGGGGGACAATCTTCTTCTTGGACCTTTTGTGACAATTGAAGTGAAGGAAGAAGAATGTGAGGTGGAAGAATGGCTTCTCTGCCGTAAACAAGAAAAAAGGGGGAGTTACCTATAGCGGCTTTGGGTGTCACCCTATCATCCCACAGTGCGTTCAACAGTGCATTGTGCCAGTTCTTGTGATTTTCAGCCACAGTTCTCTTGATAATTTTGATCAAGTTCTTGTTGGTTGATTCTGCTAAGTCGTTTCCCTGGGGATAGTAACTAGCAGAATACTTCAGCTTTATTCCTTTTTCCAAAGCAACCTCGCTCATCTCAAGAGAAAAAAAGTATGAAGCGTTGTCAAAGACTAGACAATCAGGGATACCAAAACGAGTGATAACATTCGAGTTTAGAAAAGCAATAACCTGACTGGTGTTAATGGTTCTTAGCACAACAGCTTCAGACCAACGAGTAAAGTAGTCTGTGTCTGTCACAATATACTTGTGCTATTGTGAGGATGGAGGGTTAATAGGACCTATGATATCAAGGCCCCATTGCTGGAAAGGAGAATCTACTGAGACAGGTTGTAAGGGGAAGGTTGGTTTTTGCAACCGCCCTGATGCTTTCTGACAGATGATACATTTACGACACAAGGCATGGGCATCTCTAAAAAGCGTGGGCTAGTAGTAACCGGCTCTTAAAACCTTATGAGAAGTGGTGTTGCCACCAAAGTGACCACCAGCTTCTCCTGCATGCAACTCAAGAAGGACTTTTTCTGCTTCGTCTTTTTTGAGATAGCGCATCAGTACGCCATCAGAATTCTGACGAAACAGTATATCGTTAACTAGATGAAAGGAGGCAGACTTTAGTCTCAACGCTCTTCTTTTGGAGGGGTCAAGGTGACGGGGTGCTGATCCATGTTCAAGACAAAATCTAATATCGTCGTACCAAGGACTTACGAGGTTTTGTGCGCAACAAATTAAACTTTGATCGCATTGTTCGAGGTTTGACGTATCACTATCTTCTTGACGTTCTATTTCCAAATCAACAACCAATTTACACAACCCTTGGCCTCTCATGATTTGTGCTGGGGTGATCTCTAAGTCATACTCCTGCAAGGAGGTGACCCAGTTGGCTCTTTTCTCTCCTAACTCCTTTTGCACTAACAAGTTCCTTACGGTAGGGTAGGGGACAATGACTTTCGTCCTTGACTTCAAAAGATAGGACCGAAAATGCTTAACTGCTTTGAAAACAGCATAGGCTTGCCGATCGACCGTTGGGTAGTTAAGTCCAGCACCTTTGAAAACATAGCTCATAAAGGCGATGGGTACTTCATTATTCTCGGAATTCTTCTGAGTTAGGACTGCGGCATAGGAATGATCAGAGGCAAGAGTATAGAGTGTAAAATATTGAGAGAAGTCAGGGCTCATGAGAGATGGAGCATCTATTATGGCCTTCTTTATGGCAATAAAAGCTTGATTTTCTGTGGGTCCCTAGTGGTACTGGGTGTCTTTCTTAATCAGGTTCTGTAGAGGCCTGACCATTTCGGAAAAACTGGGTACAAATCTTCTCACGAAATTAATCTGGCCTAAGAAAGAGTGCATGGATTTCTTGGATGTGGGAGGGGGAAGTTTAGTGATGACTTGAGTCCTCTCGGGGTCAATAATCATCCCATCACTAGACACAATGAATCCTAGGAGTTTACCCTGTTCTACTGCGAAGATGGACTTCTTGGGGTTCAAGGATATGCTGTATTTATGACATCGTAGTAGAACAACTCGTAAGTGAGCTAGATGATCGTCTTTTTTTTTAGAATACATGGTCACATCATCTAAGTAAACTACAACGGAGTGATTGATTAAGCCTCGAAAATCAATTTCCATTTCTCTCTGAAAGGTAGCACCAGCATTAATCAATCCAAAGGGCATTTTGCAATAAGCATAAGTGCCCCGCGGAGTACGAAAGGTAGTTTTTAGTTGGTCTAGCGAAGACATCAGGACTTGGTTGTATCCGGAGAAACCATCCAATAAAGATAGCCTCTCGGAACCAGATACCTATTGCAGGATCTGTTCCATGGGAGGGACATGATAGTTGTCTTTGTCAGATGCTCTATTGAGGTTCCGGAAATCGACACAAAGTTGAATTTCCCCGTTTTTCTTCCGAACTGGGACAAGGTTGGATACCCATTGAGTGTGCCTAACAAAAAATATTATTTTAGCACTTAGGACTTTATTCAATTCTTTTTGAATGGTCGGTTCTAGTTTAGGGTGCATTTTCCTCAGTTTCTGTTGGAAGGGTAAGGGTTTCATCGGGATGACATGCTGTATGATATTAGGATCGAACATTTTAAGATCATCATATGTCCATGCAAAGACATCCTTGAATTCTTTAAACAATTTAACAAAATCATATTTTTCTTGTCTAGAACATCCCAAGCCTAGGTTGATACACTGAGGATTTTCACTAGTTCCTAAATTAACTTTTTCATAAGATAATGAGAAACTATTGGTTTTACAATTGACCATCTTTTTAAATTTATCTTCAAAATTATAAAAATTATCTAATCTAATTACGGATTTTGGGATCGATTTTACCATATCCGATAGAGCTTCAGGAGATATCGGATCAGGTATTACCATGAAATCACGCAAATTGTCGTCGTGTGTGTGCTCGTCTATCATCGCGCCTTGGAAGGTTTCTTCCATGTGCAGAAAGTTGATAATATGCTGATCATCGTCAAATACTCTCCAGTTGGTGACGTTATCGGGAATGGATGGCCGAAACAGCAGCTCAACTGAAAATGCGTCGGGAGACAACCCTTCTACAGGAATAAGTTTAGAAGCTACATTAGCTAATAAATATGCTTCAGAGTTATTCAATCTAGGAATGGAATGTATATTAAAATCAGAAAATTTACTCATTAAATTCCATACCTCAGACTGGTAGCTTTTGAGATGTGGAGAAAGACAGTGGATAGAATCTCTCACCTCTCTAACCACTATTTCAAAGTCGCCAAATATGGTTAGATTTTGAATGTTCATGTCCAAATCTTTTCTGAGGCCTTGCAGTAAAGCCTCGTATTCTGCAGTATTGTTAGTAGATTCAAATTCCAACCTACATGCTATCAATGTTTTATTACCTGCCGGATCGATAATGACACATCCTGCACCAGCTCCTTCTTTGGACTTTGACCCGTCGAAATATAGATACCAAATTTGATTTCCATCGGGCTCACGGGACTGTTGCATAGAAGCTGTTGGCTGCACATATGCTACGATCTCGGACTGTTGTTATGGATTGATGATAGGTGAAACTTCAGCCATGAAATTTCCGAAGAAGGTTGGTAGGAAAAGGATTTCAGAAAGGAGGTTTGTAGGGTCCTTTACTCGAGGAAGCTTCTTCAGTTGACCTTTTTAAGTCTATAACTTGATTAGATAATTTTTGAACAACTTTCGTTAAATTTTCCAAATCAGAGTTTTCAGGTTGTGTTTTACTTTGTGTGGGTCTGGGGATAATTTCAATCTTCTTTTTGGAAGAAGAAACAGTCTCAGTTTCATTGCTAGAAGAGTCCTTAAGACTAAGTATGTCTTTTTCAATCTGGGTAGCCTCTTCGAAGGCTTCTAACAACGTGGCCTTTTTAGAACGTTTAACCCAAATAGCTATACTTTGATGTAGAGCTTTAGTGTAGTAAGCTATTACAAGACTCTCAGCAGGCATGGAATCTGCAGGGATTCGATTTTTAAGCATTTGGAATCTTTGATTAAAATCTTTAACTTTTTCTTTTGGGTTCATTTTTAAGCTTGAAAGATCCATGAATAAGACTTCCAGAGGTTTACCATCTCCGAATTTTTCCAAAAAACATGACTCAAACTTTTCCCAAGACACGATTGTATGGGGCTGTTGGGCAAAGTACCAAGTGGATGCATTACCCTCGAAAGTGTAAGGGAACAACCTACAGACAACGTCTTCATGTTCAACATTACGGAGTCTGATGGCTAACATAAATTTTTTGATATGATCTTCAGCTATCTGTTTGGAATCAGGATCAAACTTAGGAAGCCATTTCTCTGGGTGCTTAGGTATAGGGTGTTGGGCTCCAGGTACGGCTACAACATCTTGGTCCAACCAGGGTCTAGCAGGGTTGTTCTGATTTTCCATCGGCGTAGTGGGTGTGGAAGGCTGAGAAGGTGAATTGCCTTCATCTGACGAGGAATCTCCTCCAGAAGAGGAAGGAGATGAGGGAGGTGGTGAAGGAGGTATCCCAGATCCTCCTGCAGCAGTATTTTTGATTGGATCTGTAGGATTCACAGTGAGTTTAGTGTCACCTAATTGTTCTCTAATATCAGAGAAGTCCAAAGGTCGACCCCACGGACGGTTTGGTTTCCTCAAACTAGCTAAGGAACTATGTGTTTTAATAAGAGATCGGTGGACAATCTCTTCCAAGTCACCACCTGTAGGATTAGGGGTTGTTGGCTCAACTGTGATCTGCAGATCTTCGGTTGAAGTAGTTGCTGTTTGAAGGGGAATGATATCGTGTGAACGGCTTCTAGTCACTATAGGTGAGCAATTAGGGGGTGGAGGAGTCTTGCGACCGACTCGTGCCATTAATTAAGTTCAGGCCCTCCTTCTAGTCCCATTTGTTGATGGGCAAAATTGATCGTCCGTTAACTAAGAGAGTGGAACCGGTTCGGGGTTTTCTAATAACCCAAGCCATTTGGAATGAACCACCCTGACGGGCTTAACGGCTCCGTTGGCCGCTCTAAGGTCCTAAGAAAACCAAAGAGAAAACTAATCTAAACTATTTAATCTAACTAAAACAAATGAAACAAACTAAACTAAATAAAACAATCTAACTAAAACTAAATACAAGAAACTAAACTAACTAACAATAAATAAAACAACTATTACTAATACTAAAACAAACTAATACACTAATCTAATTAAAACAAACTACTAAATAAATTAAACTAAAACTAAATATAAACTACTCTAACTATTCTATATAGAAACTACCAATTACTATTATACTAACTCTACTAATTAACTCCCTAATTACTAATTGAATTACAACTTATTCACAAATATACATTATCTACAACTTGCAGATTTGAATAAAACCTGTAAAAATCATTTGTTTTCTGTCCTAAGACAGCTAGAGATATATTTTTTATTTTATGATTTTATGAATAAGAAATAAAACTTACTGAAATTAAACGATCTAATATATTTACTGAAATTAAACAATCTAATATACTAATTCTACCTATAAATCTAACTAAACTAATATCTGAACTAAACTACTAATAAAAACAATAAACAAACAAGTAACTAACTGACCTAGAAACGCTCCCAATTCGTCCTGTGTATGATGAATTCGAAGCTGGTCGGAGGAAGGAAACTCACACCGGGTAATCCAGAAGCTTCTCGTAAATGATAGGCTGCGCTTCTCTTTAAGTTTATTTACAGGACAAATGAGACGTAAAAAATCATAACAATTATATGATTTATAAATCTCTGCAATAAGGGAAACCTGTTATGAAAAAACTTATACTTAATAATCCAACTTATGAAGAAGAGAAACCTGTCATTCACAAACTGAATCAAGTAATTGCTATGTTTTTTATATGCTTGGAAGAATTCAGATATGGATTATATTGATTGAATTATATCATTTGCAAGAGATTAAGATAGCTAAAGTAGTCATTAACCAAAGGCAAATAGATACACATAAACATAAAACAAAATATTGATGTCATGAAAAGCTAAAGTTGTAGCAGAATATCAAATTTTTTCCCAGTCTGCATTAAAATTCCATATCCTTGTTCTCCCACGAATGAGGATATCATTATTACAAAAATAATAAGTATTTATAAGTTTCTCCACAGGGTAAAACCTCCCTGTGGATAGTATCAAATTGTTTACATAATCTGGGAAGATATTCCCAAAATCAACTAAACTAGGAAATTAAAATGCAAGTAAAATATCTCAAATATCCTCTAACTTCTCATCAAATCCACTGCAATTTTGAATTCATCTGCAATAGACCAATAATAACAAATTAGAAAGGTATTTTATTAGCAAAACAATAAAAATCTAATCTTACAGACTTAGCTACAGAATCATCTGATTTTGTAGCTAGTCTAAAATAACGTGCAGGATCAGAATTGAAATCAAATGAAATCTCTTGAAAGAACCAAATCCAATTATCTTCCAATGATAATTTAAAACGAATCACTCAATATTCAAACGAATTTATCATTCAAGAGTAAACAAAATCAAAAGCGATTCAATCAAAAACAGGGGTAATAATACTCTGTTTCTCTGTTACCATAAAATCGGGTCAAACAGTGACAAGACTGTTTCATACCCAAATGAAATCGATAATGAGTTATATCGTATGTGATACGATCTAATCCAACACAACCATTTTCCACTCTTTATAGCTATAATGAAATAGCAAAATATTCACATCGTTTAATCGAATACACAGATGGAAAAATTGTTTCGATTATGTGTAAACGAAATCATAAGTAACAACATCAACCCAACCAAATTTGTGATTGATCCTTGCACAGTCAACAGACAGGATCGATTAATTATGATCGCAATCTTAATAGAATCAACAGAAGTTATAATTGCAAACTGGGCAAATAATCAAAACAAATCACGACTGAGTTTAATATGGAAATAGATCGTGAATCTGGGTATAGTCAAACTCGTTCTACGAATCAAATTCAAACAACATATTCATTGCAATATGAATCCGACTGATAACATGGTGGAACTAACAGCAAACCAATGCGAATTAACTGGATGATTTTATAGCATAGTTGTTATGAATTGAATCTATTCACGATTTGGGTGAATTTGTACAGAATCACATCGAAAATAATCCGAATTGTATTCCTATTGCTCGAAGGTCATATGGGACATAAAACCATAACAATTAACCATATCAAAACTATTGCCAATCATAGCGTATGCATTATAACCAAATCGAATCGAAATGTGATTGTGTTTAAAATTGAAATGTGAGAACGGCTCCTATCTAGAATAGATACAAACGACTTCAATTGACAACATAGCATTCACTTTAACTAAATCAAACAAATTAAATCCACACCAAGCTCAATCAAAACGATGAAAATCCAATAAAAGCTAAACTTGGAAAACAAACTTCCATTAATCAAAGCAAAGCTATGTACAGAGTGCGTACAATGTGATAGAGCCAATCAATGCTGCGAACGAAGTTGTTTGAAACCGAATTCGAATCATTACATAAACAAGTGTTATTGAAATGTACCTGTGTGATGCAGAGGCTGTTCAATTATGCCAACTTAGAATTCACTACAGTTGTGGCTGATTCTACATTTTTAAACAAGATGGAGCCTGTCGTCCTTTGTTTCTTATCAGCGGCTTGCAGCTTAGCCTTTTGACTGGTAAGCAGTGCAACCTGGTCCTCCAAAGAGTGAATTCTTGACTGTAGAATCAGAACATCAAGGTAATATATTTCTAACCATGAGCTGCATTGATCACAAGGTGGCACTGTAGATTTTGACAGAGCAGGAGAGGGTTTGGATGAATGACCGAGGGCTTCAGAAGGCAGCTTAATGCCTGGGTAATTAGGGTCGTCCTGTAGGCAAGGGGGTAGGTTTGACACAAAGTCATACGAGGGTTCGGCACACAAACCTTGTGAATAGGGGTATTCACTAGCCAAGAAATGCTCCACTTCCGAATCAGAGTCCTCACTCAACACGATAGGGTTTGGATCGACAGGGGGTTTTGGCTTACTTCTTGCCATTCGCGAAATTAAACGGGCATTATTTTTGCCTTTGGCTTTTACAGTGGGTTTCACTTTGGGCTTCTTTCCCAAAGGATTAACAGTCTCAACACCCTTAGTCACAGAGTGGGGTAGGTCGATAGGTGAGTCAGGCAAGGGTTTAGGTAGCAGGATGATGTAGGGTACTGGGAGTACATCTTTTTACTCTCTCACCACAGGTTTGTCAACCTGTGGAGGGTTCGAATCCTCAAAACCGTTGCCAGCCATGAAACTGCTCCAACAATCTCTGCGTAGACTCAAATGGTAGACCACAATAATCTTAACTAGCCCATAATGAAAAAAGGCTACTATCAGCCTGGTTCCTTTTGTATTTCTTTGACATTTTAAAGAGGATTCTATGTAAATAATAGGGCATATTGAGCTCATAACCCATAAAAACCATAAGCAAACGAAGGTGGTGTAAGAAAACAAGCCCGTACCAACCTTTGTAGGTGATAAACTGTTTGATTATCATCAATAAATCATGCTAACGTTGTTTAAGCATCGTTACTGACAAACCTTTATCATAGGAGGTGATTTTTCATGACTGAAAGAGCAGTGTCCACGAGACCTCCTCTACTTTGCAATTCTTGGACCATCGTTGTCCTGTGGCAGGCAAACCCGTAGACAAACTGAGAAATTGTTCATCAATTTCCAATTGAACATCGCCGACCTTGGCTCGACAGCCATCAAAGGTCAAAGCGAATTGTCGAGCTACACAGAGGTTAAAACCCTCGAATTTTTGTACAAATGAAAGCCACCCAAATTCCTCAAGGTCACTGCGGGCACTGTCGAACATCAATAGGTACTAGCTCCCATTGGGTTCAGCTCGGACGACTGGGGCCATGGTGCGAGCACATGGTAAGGGTTTGGTTCGAATTTACCAACGCACAGGAGTAGATTCATTCGGTCTAACAACAATGAACGATCAAAGGGGAGAGCATTAATGTGCGCATGCGAGGGTGGTGGAGTTATTCACCGCCATGCACAATAGTTATGGTAAAGTACAACCGCCAAGTTCGACCTCTGTTCAAACAATCATAGCATAGTTTAAAACCAATCGTTTTCCAACCAAAGAATCAAATGGTGAGTGATATGCCAACGCGCCATTAACTATAGTTTTTCAAACCAATGTCATTCAACGTGAAATCAAACCCATATGTTAACCATGCACCATTGTATAAATGTTTAATCAAAAGTTTTAAACCATTGTGCCAATCGATACTCATAAAATTGACAAGCCAAAAGCCATAAAAAGATTATCATAAGGATCACATCATATATATAAAAACAAAAATAAACCATGACCCCTATGCAATTCAATGACTAGGCAAGTCACAAAAATATAAATCTATATGCTCAATGCCTCACAAGTTTAATAAAATCAAGTTATGCAAATATAAGAATGTCCAAATAGGCATAGTTCAAAAATCCTTTCAGCCACATAACGATAAACAAAAGGTAAGTGTCATTCAAAATATCAATAAAAGGATAACGACAGTTCAGATAGTGATCGAAATATGACCTCGAAAGGAGAATTTTTCACGCTTACAGTCGTGAAAACTTAATGGAAAGAAATTTTCAAGTGTCGCAAGAAATGAAAATATCGTCTATTTGAAAAATGCGACAAAAATTTGAAGTTCGGAAGACATAGGTGTAGGCAGCTTATAGGATAATAGAAAAAATTGAATTGGCTGCCAACAACACCCTACTCCATTATTGCACGCATGTACAAGCTAGTTGACCCAAGACAACCCGCGTGTACCTACAAAAGCACAGAAAAAGGAAATTTGTTGACGGAACACACAGCTTTGGGTAAGTTAAATAAACCTTTTGGCCATGCATGGCCGATCACTCGACCAAATACCTAGCTTCTTCTAGCCTATAAAAGAAGGGTTATTGGTACCATTTGAAGGAGGAGAATCATAGTAAAGAAATTATACCCAATTAAGCATTCCCTTTGTCCCAACCTTTAGCCATCCTTGTGCAAAGAGAAGCATAGAGAAAAGCAGTTGGAAGACAATGGAAGAAGAGCCCAGGACCAGGATCAAGGAGAAGTAGCCAACTTTATCATTGTAAGGTATAATTGTGAAGTTAATAAAAGAATTGCTTTTCCCGTCCCACCATATGAGATTGTCATTATTGGAATATTGATTGTATGATTGATTAAATCTCTAACCCGTTAGTTCATAGATCAAATGGATGTGGAGTTCTTTGTTTGTCTTTAGTGAATGCATGTCAGCATTGGGAGGAGAGTTGCAGTCAAAGAATGGCCAAACGCGAAAAAGGATCGACATCAAACACGGAAAATAAGGTATGTCAACTTAATCTTTTGAGCCTTGTATTTATATATGAGTAATGGGGGTTTAGGCACAGGATGATGGTAAAAAGTAAGAATCTTTAGGTCATTTCTACATGCATGATAAAACCGTTAGTGCTAGTCCGTAGGAGGGATTTCCCACCCACAATAGAATTGGTGACCATACTGGGGATCTCTAGGGTTTCTGGGAATATTTTTTCTTGGGTATTTTTAAGAACTGGTTCCATTCCTTGTTTTTAAAGTTTCTGCAAAAGTCTGAGCTAACAGAGATTCTAGTCTTCCATACCAGTTATCTCTATTTCTTTGCTTGAGTGCATTTTTTTTTCGAGACCCACAGAGGTACACACGGCCTATATAAGGTCTGCACGTGTGTACCCGTGCCCTACCTTCCCACAGCCTATGTGTACACGCTAGCTGAGGATGTGTTAGTTGCGTGTATGATTCCAGTCATCCTCTCCCCTATCAGAAATAATCCTTCTTAGGGGTTTTCTAGAACTCTTTCTAGTCTTTGTTGTTTGCAGTCTAAAGCTTAGGTTTTACCTCAGATTGGTTTGTTCTATGAAGTTTTCCTTGAATTGTTTTGTTTTTTCTGTTAAAGTAAGTGTCTAAGTCTTCAAGAGATCTTGGTTCAAAGTACCAGTAGTCTCTTCCTAGGCTGGATTGCTTGGCCTTTTTCTTAGAGTTTCATAGATACACACGGCCTGTATAAGGCCATCACGCATGTACATGTGCCCTGAATTTACACATCTTGCGTGCACATGCTTGTTGTTGAACTGTCAGCAGCATGCTTGTGGAGAAAATTTTTGTTTAAGGTGAGGAAGTCATCCTTTCCTTTGACAAGAGTTATACCTCTTAGGTTTTTGGGTCTTTTTCATAGCGGTCAGTAACTTAGGTTTGATCACAACAATATCTTTCTTTTTCATTAAGAAGTTTTCCTCAAAATTTTCTTTTTATAGGGTTTTTAGACAAGTGTGAGAGTTCAGTTTTAATTTGCTTCTGTGTTATTTTTAAAGTGACTCTTTGTGATCTGCGCTTAGTCCAGAAGTTTTCTTGGTTTTTACTTGTTGATATTTTTCCTTTTTTCTTTGTGAGCATTCAAATGAAAAAAATAAAATCTTTTATTTCTTTGTTTGGTTAAATAGTGTTGGTTTGCATTAGTAACCAGGGAAAAGTCTTTTCTTGCATAAGTTCTTGATGGTTTAATTCAATCATAAGTAGCTTGTAGTCAAGTGAAATCCTTCTTTGAGTTTGTTGTTTAAAGATCTTAGAAAATTTTTAGTTTGAAAAGTTGTTTAAGATTTGAGTCAAGAAGAAGTTATTTTGTTTCTAGATTTTTGTTTATTTTTATTTCGTCTTCCAAACATCACTAGTTTCACTTTCATAACCTTTGACTTAAGACAAGCCATAAAAATTAATGCTAAATCTAAAATTCATTAGAATTTTTATGTTTGTAGGGTCAACCAACTAGTTTAGGGTTAGGGCCTTGAATTAGGTTTTAGAGGAAACTTTCCAAGGCCATTAAATCAAACATTGGAGTCTGAGTTAGGGAGTGTCAAAGTCTAGTATCATGAAATTTATCTGGGACCCCCCTCTAACACAGGGGTTAAACACAAGGTCGCGTACAGAAAGGTAGCAGAGATAACCCCTCCAAAGTTGGACCAATCGTAGTGGAGAACACATATAGAGGGCTTGTCTTGGGATTTCGTCGATTGCATTTGCAACGGAGCTTCATGGGTCTTGAATCCATTTGAGGTCCTCAGTTTTATTTCGGACCACTTGACTTCGATACCCTTGACAAGTTTCAGGCTCGATACCCTTCTCATTGTGGTCTAATCGACATTCGACTGTACCCCCCTTGCGACTGTTCGCGCACTGGCAACCTAGTGACCTATGTTTTTTAGAGACATACACAAGTGACTGTGGGGGTATACTGCAATTCCTAGGATAGACATCGAGCCATGCTTTGTAGAGTATACCTGGAGGGTGATTCCATGTTCTAGTTTCACTTGCACCGATAAGTTTCTCTACTGTTGGTTGTTGTAACTGCTCTTCCAACTAGTTTAGTGTTTGCTTGTTTTATATTAGAGGGACCTTTTTAGTGTGTGTTGTTTTTTGAACGAATAGAAATCCCTAGTGTGTCTTTGATCTTCTCACATAGTGGAGGATCATGAGCTCCACTTGTCATGAAGGCTTCTAGGCCTATCATCGGTTACACTGGAGCCACCTCCGCCACCACTAAGGCAAAAGCTAGACCAACAAGGGTCTTTTGAAGTGACCGGGTCACAGAAAATTGTACCTGACCAACATCTAGAGGAAATGACCATTTTATACCTTAGAGAGAAAGCTCTTGGTCCATACGAAACTCCAACCACTGATCTTTCGACACCCGTCATCGTACAGATTCACCCTTACGAGTGTCAGAGAGTATTGCATGTAGCAATGGAAACAAATGTTGCCACTTCTTCTGGGAATTCTTCAATTCCCACTACGGTTTTCACCACAGGGGATATTCCACCTCCTAACCCACCATTACTGGTCTGAGCCACCATGGTATAAACCACCTCTACCACGAGAAGTGGTCCAATCCCATCTATGGTGGCGGCCATTGCCCCTTTCACACCAACTGCGACAGGCCCTCTATTCTCATATGTGATGCCTAGCTCAGGTACAAGTCCTGTACTTTCCTACTCCACTTTACATACTTTAGTTATGGGGGTAGGGAGCTCTAATTATCCTCTGCAAGGACACATGGGGGGCACTTCACCTCCTTTTAATGCTTTCCCTTGTGGGGGAGGTCATATACCTCCTTCATCCCCTCCGCTCGGTGGCACCCACCAGTAATTCACCGGGCCACCCACACACCATAGTTTATTTGGAGCAGGGAGTCAAGGACCACCTTCTCATAATATGTCGGTAGGTTCAACACCATTTTCTTTGTTTGGTGCATTTGGTAACAACGCTTTCTCGTCATCTTCTTTCCCGACTAGGGGAAACCCTGGTTACGGACAACCTATTCCTATGCAGGGTACTATTCCTGCACAAGGGGAAAACCCAGGAACTTCTTCCGCATCAAGACCTTGGAATTCTTGGCAGGGATCAGTTCCCTCGTCAGGAATGTCGATCTGGGGAAATTATTTTCACAACCAATGGAACCCCAGACAAGGTACTATTCCTATGCCCATGTTGTTAGGGTCCTAACCCGCACACAGGTAGATGAATATATTCAGATGTAATAAAGGTCAATATTAATAAGGCATTTAAATAAAATAGAATAAGGAGGATGTAAGAAGACCTAATAGAAGCTTCTGCTTCTAGAAGGATCTTCCTTTAGATGCGTCTCTTGATAGACATATTTAGTATAAATAAGGGTCGAGGGTATGAAAACCCTAGCTTGGATATTATTGTAACAGAGCACTGCTCGACTGGAGGTTGCCCCCTCGAAGAGGCCTGTGAACATTGCTTTCTGAATCAAAGTGTTATTTTTGTTGTTGTTCTTATATTAATTCTGTGTTATTGTGGAGATTATGCTGGTTATATTACTGTTACTCTACCATTTCTAACATTTTATTTATATTTTGCATACTTTTTATATCTAGTATATTACAAGTGTTATCAGAGCACTTTCCTTGGTAGAAATTATGGAATTTGTTTTTCAGGGTAGAGACGTATTCTAGTGTCTTTAAGCCACGGAGATCTGTTGTTATGCGCATAAACCCGCAGTTGAGGGATTCATACATGCAGGAAATATAAGTGGTTCTTAAGCACACATCTATTGGCCACCCTTGTAACCCCTGTTGGTACCCCTTCGAGTGGTAGCGCATAAGACAACACCTATGTACATATCGACCTAGATTTTATAAAGCCCTCTTTAGATAAACTGATCGGTCGCCTGAATGCTATAGTGCCACTGAGAACAACACTTGGGAAGATACTCTCTAGTACTTGGGTAGTCGGGTAGTATGCCTAAGGGTACGGTCTATCCTCCTTAGTTAGTTCCCTGAGATATTGGGCCGAGTACTACTGTTGGACCCCGCACGTATATCATAGAGCTATAGCACAGGGAAAACCCTTCTCTGTAGAACCCTTGAATACCTAACCTTTGGGGGATAGAAACATAAACAAATTAAAACAAACAAGATCTATTTCCGCGGAACTGTGTTTGGGTTGCCAAGAAAATACACATTTCTTTCTGGTTAAGCATTTGGGGATTTCATCACTATAGTATTCTTCAGACCAGAGTATAACTCCGCAGGTGTTAAAAAAAAGGAGTTTGGATTTTTTTTCACCATTATTTCAGACCTATTCAATTGGATTCATCTCTTCATCCTTATCACATTCATCCATATCATTTTTTGTTCACCCATCCTCATGGCTCATACTCATAGCCAAGACCTGGAATATTGCTTCAACACCTTTCAATCTGGTTTCCTCGAGACCCAAAAACAAGTGAAACAACTCAGTGCTACTGTGGCCTCCATCGATTCATCCATAAATACAACCATAAATACAACCATGTAGTCCTCAATGGAGGAAATCAAACAAGAACTGACCACCCAGATTGAATTTTTCTTTGCATCACTCTGCACCAAACTAAAGATCCCTACATATGACCCTTTCTCTGATGCACATCCAAATATTGAAGGTGAACATTCCTCCCATTCCCATACCTTTCATCCCCATCACTTTCAACGTGACCTACACCTTCCACGGGTGGATGTGACCAAATTTGATGGCTCGGACCCCTCTGGTTGGGTCACCCAAATGGAACATTATTTCTCTTTATACGACATTACAGATGACTTGGCCAAACTCTGGTATGGTGTTCTCCATCTAGATCAATAACGTTGGCAATGGTGGCAATGGAGAAAAACTTCCCATCAAGGGTATATTTCTTGGACCCAATTTGTGACTGAGCTTTATGAATGCTTTGACACTGACACCAACCATTAGGGTTGTTTGACAAAGTTGAAACAATCAGGAACAATAGAAGACTTCATATCTTCCTTTGAGCCCCTGGATTTTCAAACAGAGGGCATGATTGATGCTTTCTTTAGAGAGTGTTTTATCAGTGGCCTCAAGGAGGAGATTCGGGCCCATGTCCTCATGGCTCGACCTTCGAGTTGGGTAGAGGATACTAAAAAATATAAAGAATCACAATAGGTTGTATCCTTTCAAAACCGTAAACCCTCCTTTATCCCTCACCCTAAACCTGTAAATCCCACTAATCTCTCCGCCCCATTAAAGATCCAAAAATTGACCAAGGCTGAAATGGCTGAGTGCCAACTCAAAGGCCTTTGTTATAATTGTGATGACAAATATTTCCTGGGCCACAAGTGTAAGGAACAAAATATTTTTATGGCCATCTCTAAGGATATTTCAGAAGAGGATGTTGAAACTCCCCTTGTGCCTGAGTCACTTGAAATCACTGACATAACCCCTCCCTCAGACCCTCCCAAATTGGAACCGAACATTTCCTTCAATTCTCTCACTAGCTTCTTTGCAACCCAAAACCTCAAGTTAATCGGTTACATCAAGCATCGGAAGGTCATCATTCTGGTTGATAGTGGAAGCACCCATAATTTTATTCATCACCACATTTCCCAAGAAACTCATTGCTACATCCATGACGTCCACAATTTCCAAATCATGATTGGTAATGGTGGTTCCATGAAATGTGGAGGGCGCTGTGAAAATGTGCGTCTCCAAATCGGTGACTACCACCTAAAATTCCATATGTTTTCTATCAACATGGGTGGTTGTGAAATTGTGTTGGGTGCAGACTGGCTAAGGACTTTGGGTCCCATTCTCATGGATTTTAAGGCATTAACCATGCAATTCGACTAGGAAGGCCACCATTAAAATTCCAAGGCATCATGGTTGGTTCACCTGAGGTCATTAGTTCCCATCGCATGTAAAAGCTGCTAAAAAAAGGCCATTCTAGTGTCATTACCCAACTCCATGCCATACAAGCAACAGAGACACCCCCGGTGACGGAAGACCTCCAAGCCCTCCTTTCTAAACACCAAATGGTATTTTCCACTCCCAAAGGACTCCCTCCTTCCCGTGGTGTTCATGATCATTCCATTCCCCTTGTACCCAAAAGCCTTCCTCCCAATATCCGTCTGTATCGCCACCCCTTTTCACAAAAAAATGAAATTGAGAAAATGGTCTAGGAACTCCTTACTGCATGCGTTATCCACCCTAGTACGAGACCTTACTCTTCTCCTGTAGTCATGGTCATGAAGAAAGAAGGTTCTTGGAGAATGTTTCCTGACTTTTTTGCCCTCAACAAACTGACCATTAAAGACAAATTTCCCATTCCTATCATTGATGACCTCATGGATGAATTGAGTGGTGCCCAATTCTTTACTAAACTTGATCTTCGCTCGGGCTATCACCATATATGTATGAAGGAGGCATACATTCCTAGGATTACCTTTCGAACTCATGAGGGCCACTATGAATTTTTGGTCATGCCCTTTGGCTTGTGTAATCCCCCCTCCACCTTCCAAAGCCTCATGAATCATGTCTTTCGTCCTTTTCTCCATCATTTTGTATTAGTTTTCTTTGATGATATCATAATCTATAGAAAAACCTGGACATACCATCTTACTCATGTGGATCGAGTTCTCCATCTACTCTCTCAGCACAAACTTTTCTTGAAATAGTGTAAATGTGCTTTTGGTGCCTCAGAAGTAGAATACTTGGGTCATCTGGTTGGCAAGGATGGCGTCAAGGTGGATCTGAAAAAGATTGAAGCTATGTAAGACTGGACGCACCCAAAGACTCTCAAAATCTTGCGTGGATTTCTGGGCTTAACAGGGTATTATCGCAAGTTTGTTAGGAATTATGGCAAGATTGCAACACCTCTCAATTCTCTCCTCAAAAAGAACTCTTTCACTTGGAATCCAACCGCTTCTCAAGCTTTTCAAACCTTAAATATGGCCATGTGCACCACTCCAGTTCTGGCCCTTCCTAATTTCACAAAGACCTTTGTGTTGGAATGTGATGCCTCAGGGAAAGGACTCAGTGTTGTCCTTATGCAAGAGGGTCAACCTTTGGCCTTCACCAGCAGGCAACTATCTGAAAGGAATCTGGGCAAACCCACATATGAAAAGGAAATGTTGGCTATTCTTCATGCCATTTATCTATGGCACCCTTATCTCTCGGGGCAACGTTTCCAAATTAAGACAGACCATCAAAGCCTCAAGTACTTTCTGGAACAACACATTTCCTCCCCGGAGCAACAAAAATGGGTGACTAAGATATTTGGATATGATTATGAGATCATTTACAAGAAGGGAAAAGACAATGTGGTGGCGGATGCATTGTCCCAAAAATATGAAGAAGAAAGATCCCTTTTTTCTCTTTCCTTCATTGTACTAGATTGGCTCCAAGTTGTGCGTCAGGAATGGCTATAAGATCCCAAAAGTTCGCATCTAATCCAACAATTGCAGACCAATGCTCCATCTCCCCCAAGGTACTCTTGGATCCAGGATGAGCTTTTATACAAAGTTCATTTGTATTTAAGTAAACAATCAAAGCTTAAATCCACGGTACTTTCTGAGCTTCATGCTACACCCACAATGCGGCACTCCGGGTTCACCAAAACCTATGACAGGGTCAAACGTTCTTTCTTCTGGGATGGTATGAAACAAGACATCCGTAATTTTGTTGCTGAATGTGAGGTGTGTCAATGCAACAAGGGAGAAACAGTCGAATCTCTGGGCACACTACAACTGCTTCCAATTCCACCTGCTATTTGGAAGGATATCTCTATGGACTTTATTATCGGCTTACCCAAATCGGGAAATAAATCAGTCATAATGGTGGTTTTGGATCTCCTTTCCAAGTATGCTCATTTCTGCGCTCTTCAACACCCATTTAATGCATCCACGGTGGCTCAAAGTTTCATGGACCAGGTCTTCAAGCTTCATGGCATGCCACACTCTATTGTTTCTAATCGTGACCCAACTTTTAGAAGCAATTTTTGGCAAGAACTGTTTAAGCTACAGGGCACCCAATTGCATCTAAGCACAACTTATCATCCCTAGACTGATGGTCAAACAGAATTTGTCAACAAGTGTTTGGAAACTTATCTAAGGTGTTTTGCCTCTGAAAAGAAAAATCAGTGGGCTCAATGGTTACCCCTAGCTGAATGGTGGTACAACACTTCCTACCATAGAACTACATGCATGACTCCTTTTGAAGCGGTATATGGACATAATCCACCTTCAGTTCACTCATACTTACTGGGTACCTCGAAGGTCCAGGCGGTTGACCAAACACTTACAGTTCGAGAGAATATTCTTCGTACCCTTAAAGAGAACTTGGTCATGGAATAGAATCACATGAAGCAACAAGCAGATCAAGGTCACTCTGAACGTCAATTTGAAGAAGGGGATCAGGTGTTTTTGCGACTACAACCATACAAGCAAACTTCCCTCAAGGTTGAGCAGTGTCAGAAGCTAGTGCCCAAACTTTATGGTCTTTATATAGTTCTCAAGCATGTGGGACAAGTCGCCTATCAGTTAGCTCCGCCCAGTCAGTCAAAGATACATCCTATTTTTCATGTTTCATGCTTAAACAAGGTGATTGGAACTAGGTGCCAAATTCAAACCAACCTTCCCGAGTTAGATGAAGAAGGATCCAATTGGCTACAACCAGAAGCCGTTTTGGACCAGCGTGAGCATCACCTGTGTCAGCAAACCATCAAGGAAGTGCTAGTCCAATGGAAAGATACAACTCCAGCATATTCCACTTGGGAACCAACTACCCTTCTGCAGCAGTTTCCACATCTCAAGCCTTGAGGACAAGGCTTTTTTTAAGGGGGTGGACATGTTAGGTTCCTAACCCGCACATAGGTAGATCAATATATTCAGATGTAATAAAGGTCAATATTAATAAGGAATTTCAATAAAATAGAATAAGGTGGATGTAAGAAGACATAATATAAGCTTCCGCTTCTAGAAGGATCTTCTTCTAGATGCTTCTCTTGATAGACATATTTAGTATAAATAAGGGTCGAGGGTATGAAAACCCTATCTTGGAGATTATTGTAATAGAGTGCTGCTCGACTAGAGGTTTCCCCCTCGAAGAGGCCTGTGAACATTTCTTTCTGAATCAAAGTGTTATTTCTGTTGTTGTTCTTATATCAATTATGTGTTATTGTGGAGATTATGTTGGTTATATTACTGTTACTCTGCCATTTCTAGCATTTTATTTCTGTTTTGTATACTTTTTATATCTGGTATATTACACATGGGATCAACATGGGGCAACCCTTCCCAAAGTCCTCTGAATCTAATGCACACCCAACCATGGACGTCCTATTTTGGGAATTAGTCGATGATGTCTCCTCACATGAAGAATCCATACACTGTTCATGGCCATGGTTTTTACCAGAACCCAGACCAGTAGTCAAACTTTTCCTGCAACCTGGTGCTAGTCAAACTCCAATTCCCTTTTTCCATGGTTATCACCAACAACCCAAACTACCTTTCCTGGCAACCTTGCATCTGTCAGACTTGAAAAGGTTGTTGAATGAACCTATCTGTCATGATCCACATTGGCCCCCTATGCCGACAAAGTTTCCTTCGGCCATACCAAAATTTGAAGCCAAGACTAACAAAGATCCAGGAGATCATGTGACCACCTTCCATCTTTGGTGCTTGTCTAAATCATTGAAAGACAACTCCATACATTTGTGATTGTTTCAACGTACTCTCATTGGGAGTGCCAAGAAATGGTACATTGAGCTCGACCTCTCAAGATACTCTTCCTTCAGCGAATTGGCAATGGATTTCCTAAGCCATTTCCAATTACCTGTGAGATATGACATTGGCACAGAATTGCTGGCCAATTTCGAACAGACAAAAGTGGACCATATCTCTGATCACATCCCATAATGGAGACGTCGGAAGAGTTTAATGAAGGTGCCATTCCCACTATCATTCCTTCTCGAGTGGTTCCTTAAGTATTTGGTCCCATAGTTATCCAAAGACGTCACAATGTTGGGAGTGTTTTCCAAAGAAGATGCCATCATGAGATCTCAATAGCTTGAGCTAATCTACTCTCAGTCTGGTTTATTATACGAGATCTTGCTAGATGATCCATGCTCAATACCTGATAAAACCAGACAGAGAGATGGACCACATGTCGATGGTATTGTTGGTTCAACACAAACAAAGCCTGCTAAACAACTGAAGAAGCAATTGCAACAATTGTCTATACAACACACAACACCCAGCCAAACTACTATTTTGGTTGTTCCCCCTACCCAAACGTCAAATGTACACAACATGAAATCGACAAATCCAAAGGCCACCCAACAGCCTGAAGGAAATAAAAAACAACGAAAGAAGGGTAAGGGGGATAAGAAACCCACTAATAATGCTGGCGGGGGAAACATTGAGAAACGAAAGGTGAGGTATCCATGCAACCTGTGCGTGGAAGACCACCCGACCCACCAATGTCCCAAGCTTGCAGAGGCCCAAAAGTTTGTGACACAGCAACAACCTGCCGTGTTAGCCAGTCCATTTCAACATGGGAAAAACCTAACCCAAGCCTCTACAAGTGTGGAAGGGGCAGTCAAGGACCCTCTCCATGTTTGAATAATCCTGCATCCATGAATGTGTATATGATGAAAGGTGATGCTTTTATATCGAATAGAGCGCATGACTACAGTAAACCAAGCACTTCTGAGAAGGGAAAAGAAGACGAAATCCCATCTCTTCCTCTCTAGATCGAGAAGACTTTGGGTGAAACAATGACACACATCCCAAAAGGTGTGTTCAAAAAAGCTTCTCACAACCCAAATGTAAGGGGTGCCCAGAACTATTATGTGATGGAGGATTTGTCCCAAACCCCTTATGCGATGTCCTCTTTGGAGGTCCTCCAAAGTTGCCCTTCCCATAGGAAATCTTTGTTAGCCTCTTTAGGATCTACCGAGACTTGTAATCCAGGTACAATCATGATGAATACAACTAACTTAAAACCTCGTCTACCTTACCATGTAGCATTTCATATAGTAGTGGCTCACCCCACAAAAACTTTTACTCGGAGAATTTTCCACATGGTGGTTGATGAGGGTGCCTTGACATGCATTATGTCGTTGGCATGTTGGAAGGCCATTAACAAGCCCATTTTGTCTCCATCACCTACTCTTCTCACTGCTTTCGACGGTCATTCATTCCGACCACATGGTATCATTCCCTCTTTCCCTGTTGTTGATACTGAGAGGGGGGTGAATCAGTATCAAGTACAATTTAAAAACCTGTTCCAACTTATACTTAAACCATTAAATTATATCCAATGAGCAATGAACAATAGTATAAGAGTTACACCAATACACCACAATACACCATGCACAATATATAT